>JABUQX010007626.1:30000-38921 GCA_015478945.1 Trachelipus rathkii | reverse complement strand
TTTTTAATTTTTCATTCGCAGTGTGCATAGGTATTTGAAAAATAACCCCTTAAGTAATTCCACACTGCTGGGGTGAACCTGGCCCCAAGCAGATGTCCGCGTAAGTGTTTTGACGACCACGCCAAAAAGCGACTTAAGAAGAAGAGAGCGAGAGAATTGTTCCTCGTAGTAGAATATACCCACCCAACCAAACCAGCAAACCACGACGACCACTCTTCCCGTCACACTCAGGGCGTAGGGTCAAACAGGGCACCGCGCAGAGGGAAATATCTATTAACCGGGGAATATTATGGATGATAAGACAAGCAACTGCTTACAAAATTCCTACTACACTGCTGCATCTAATCCGTTCCCTTCATCCAGCATATATTTCGTAAATATTTTAAACTCAGGACCACTTGTTCCAGCTGCTCACCATCTAACATATTTTCACACCGAGGACTTGTCTTCACTCACAACCATAACCTTACTCTTATGTATGCGTTTAATTTCAAACTCCTCTTTTGCACACTCTGCCCAAATCTCTCTACCAATCCTTCTCAAACTCTCAATTCAGATTCACCGCACAAGAACCAGAATTTTTATTTCCGATTTTTCATTAAAATCCATCCATTATTACAATGGGAATAGTAATGAATACAACACATCCCTGCCTCACTCCAACTAATTTATATTGTTTAAACCAATCGGCTTTCGCGGACCAGTTATTCTTACACACGGCTTCAATATCGTCAGTACATACTTTGATTCCATCAGAAAGCTTACCACCAACACCATATTTCACTAACAACTGCCATAGAGCTTCCCTATTAATTCTATCATATGCCTATTGCAAATCCATAAAACCTAAATACAATTTATTCCTCTTCTCCCTTATTTTCTCAATCATTTGTATCAATGTAAAGATTCATCCAACACATCCTCTAGCACTCCTAAACGCACCTTGTTCTTCACCAATCAGTCCTTCAGTCACTCGACTCACTCTTTCGACCAAAATACCAGCATATATCTTCCTTACCACACTCAATAAACAAATTCCCTTATAATTCTTACAGTTACTCTTATCTCCCTTACCCTTATATAAGGGTACTTTACTCTCTCCCTCCAATCCCTCCGAAACTACGTTTCCATAAAAACGCTTTGTTACACAACTTCCAAATCTAGTCAATCACCATTCTCAATAATAATTTTGATCACTTACCAATAATTTCATCTATACCTGCAGATTTACCATTCTTCAATTTTCTCACTCTATCCATTACGTCCTACTTACTAATGACCTCATCCTCAAAATACCTCTACCTTCTAGCACCATCAAACCCACACACCTTCACTATCTCCTCTTCATTACTGCCAATATTATGCAGATTTTCGAAGTGTTCCTTCCACACTCCCCTCACATCTATTTCATCAGTTACGAAAGCACCTTCCCTATTCATTATTCTAAGCAGATTCCCCTTATTTTCATTCTTAACGTTTCGCGCTTCCTTCCAGAAGAGCTTGCTATTCCTTTATAAGTTTTTATTCATCCTTCTTCCAAACTGTTCATATACCTCTTTTTTCCTCCTACGTATGCACCTTTTAGTATTTCTTTTTTCTTCCTTATATAATTTCAAACATCTTTCTTTTGAAACTTTCTCATTGGATTTTAGTACCACTCTTCCTTTTAGAACCACTCTTCCTTTTTTACTTTCAACTGCTTTAGAACCACTCTTCCATTTTTACTTTTAACTGCTTGCGTCACCTCTTCATTCCACCACTCCCTGTTAACATTCCTACTTCCTACTTTAGCACATCCACATACTTCCTTTGCACTGCTAACAACTGCTTCATTCATTTGCTCCCAGATTTGTTCAGTTTCAACTTGTTCACATTCAACTGATTTACTTGCCAACGCTCTTCCCACTTTCTTCCTTATCACCTTCCTCTCCATTCAAGCCCCCACTAACTTAATTTTACATAAAACATAATAACGATACGATCTTACCATTCCTAACCCCTCACTGATTTAACTCCAATACATACTTCAACATCCTTCTTCAACAACACGAAATCAATCATACTTTTCACTTCGATACCATCTCTACCTACACCAACTCTAGTATACTTATGAATTCTCTTGTGTTTAAAGAAAGCAGTACTTAAACACATACCTCTCTCCTCAAAGAAATCAATCACCTTCCTACCATTCAATAGATATGTATTATTTCTCCTTTCTCCAAGACGACCACTTTCTCTAAATACAGGGAACCCTTGCTCTTGTTAATGATATACCTCCCTTTTTTGAAATCAAACTTCTAAATTATAAATTTACCCATAAACCAATCCTTCACCGGTATCACCCAAAAAACAATCACGATATTTCAATATGGATAAGGGAAGCGTTATACTCAACTTCACCCACCAATTCCAACTTTAGAATATTCCCATCATTTCTCTAAGAATTCATTAAACCTGTAAATATACCAACCTGACAACAACTTTTTCCCTTTCTCTCAACAATTCTATTATACTTTACCTCTCAGAAATCGAAGCGACCTTTAAATTTTGTTTCACCGTTCACAACACACATGACCCTTGACCTTTTTCAATAGCTTGCTCATTTAACCTTTACTTTTGATCATTCTTTTATGTACTTCACACACCAATAATTCTTTACCATAAACTCTGTACCACAAGTCACTTATCAGAGTATATTGCAAACTCCTTCTCTCCCCCTCTTCATTCGATTTTAAAAGCATACAGCACACATCACTATTTCACCACCACATTCCACCCATTTTCACCGTTTCTTTTTTATCTTTTTTATTTCGTAGTCATGTGTGAGCAAATCAAAATTTGCCTTCGTTCTTAAATACATTTCATTCGCCTCTCTACTCTTCAATATACTAAAAAGTTGGTTAGGTGGGCAGCTTTAATCTCTATTACTACTATCCGTTCCCTTTTGTTCGTCTTTTACGTGATCAAGCAGGACATTACGATTGTGTTGGCAATTCTTTTCTCTCCCCACACATATGGGATCTATTTAAGTTGATAGGTTTATGTCTGTAAAGATAGTTGTTAAGAAGAGTTGAGTGTGGATATTTAGGTTATAGTATGATAATTGTATATTATCTATACTATTATATATTTATTTAAGTTTATATATTTTATATATATATATATATATATATTATATATATTTTATTATTATTATTTATATATATATTATTATATGTGAATAAACATATTTGGTGTCTGTGTATAAATTTCCATTTGAGCATTATGTTTTGTATTTTTATTTGAACGTCATAAATAGAGATAGTGTTCTTGAATACCATTAATAATCATTAATTGGTTTTGAGGTTGTATTGTTCATCGCTGCGGGGGGTTGGTTGGGGCGGAGTGTGGGAAGGTTTGATGCGTATACTCTTCTCTTCTCTCTCTCTCTCCTCTATTATTATTATCTACTATTATATAAGAATTATATAATATTTTGATCATATAATATCATAGTAAGAAATATTAAATTTATTAATTTTATATCTTTATTATTTATTATTATTATATATTTATTTATATTATTTATTTATATATATATATGTAGTATTTATATTATATTATATTATATATGATTATAATTTTAATTTATTAATATATTTATTTAATTATATATATAATAATAGATAGCATACTAATAGAATTATTATTATACTATTTACTAAGATATTTATAATATTTTGATCTATGGATAAGTATCAAGTAAGAATTTATTAATTTTATATATTTATATATATATTTATTAGTTTTTATTATTTATTTATTTATTATTATTTATATATTATGATATTATAAATTATATTTTTATTATATTATATTATTTTATATACTTATACTATTATATATTATATTTATATTATAATATTAACATATATAATGTGTTTCTCTTCTTTTATTTAATATATTTAAAGAGGACTATATTCGTATATTTTTTTTTTAAATATAGTCATGGATAGTGAGATAGATATACTGAACATATCACAACCATGTAACACATAAATTAAATGTTATGCTCATTATTCTAAGCACACTATTTTTATTTACAGGTATTGTTGATGTTCGATTTTTTATAGATCTGAGAAATGGATTATAGATATTTAATGTGAAGGAAAAATGGTTTTGTTTTTGTTTTTTTTATCATAATGATATGCATCAAAAAATTGGAACTTGTAAAGTTTTTTCATTTTTGTTTTGTTGATGATAATCTTAAAACGTTTAGTTATAACAAAACTAATGATATATAACAACATTATTTTATAGGCTCAATCACCAGGAATAAAGGGTTAGGTTTTTATATTATGAATATATATATCTTATTAACGGGATTCTTGTGAACTTTTAGATGAAAGTTGATACAGATTTTTATCATCTCCTCCCTTCAATATATGTATAGATGGCGGATGGTTATTGAATAGTCTCCAATACCTAGTATATTAATAACAAAGTCGTTATAGCCACATGGGAGTCTGTTTATAAAATATATGATCTTATTTTAGTTCAGACTCCTATATAGTACTAATAATATTCACGTACATTTGGTTTGCTCTAATGATTTTATTAAACATATTAATTATTTATAAGTATAATATAAGTAGTCTATTGGTAATAATATGTAGGAAGTTGTCTATGCCGCCTTAACTGCATTAGTAACAGTTGAACTTTACTTGGCTTTTTTGACCGGCGATTGAGGGAACTGGCTTGTGGAATCTTGACCTACCTAGTGGACTGTGAGGGTGACTGTCGTCTAATGGTAGTTATATGTCTTCCTGTTCCCTTCTTTCCTGCTTTAGCTATGTATGTCCAACGTTTCGGAATAAAATTAGAAAATTTATCAACAAAAATATTTAAAGAACAGAAGAATTAGAATTGGGTTTGAAAGAATATATGTCACTGTATATATTAAATAACTAATTATATTAGAGTCTATCGAAGTATTTTCTATGCAAAAATATCAATATATAGATTCACTATTGGATTAACATTTAATGTTATTTTATTAGTTTTTTGAAAAATTAATTTAATATAATATATTAAGTAATATAATATCCCACGATCTAAATTCGAATTTAAAACGCAAATTTTCTCATGGGAATTTTTATTTTTTTTATTAAATGTATATGGATGTTTAGTCTATTTTAGGAAGATCAAATGTTACTCTATATTTTGAACTGTATTATTATATTTATTATATATAGATGTGTTAATATATATAATATTATTATTATTAATATAAGTTGAACTCATTATCATGGGATCTTCTTTTCTTTCTAATTATCAATCTTTTGATTATGGATTGTAATGATGTATTCACAAGGAGGAACTCGGGGGTAAAGGAGTATAATAAATTTTGGTCTTTTTTGGGTTCCGCCGGCGGTGATTGGGGATGGAACATTATAAACCCTCCGCTGGTTTAATGGTGGGGTCCATGTCGTGGGGATTTTCTACAGATTACGGTCATTTTAAGTTACACACAGCACCGGTTACATATTTTGTTAGTTGATTTGATGACCTCAAGAGGCGGGCGTACAATCGTATTGCACACGGAATGGTATGACCGCGATCACGATGACAGTCACTCGCACCGTACCCTAACGATCGGAAATTGTTCGACGATGATCTTAATGTTAATTCAACGCTGTATTAATACATCTTCTACTCAACCTTCGTGGTTTATGGTTTTTTTTTTCCGACTTGTAGCGTGTTGAACATATAGACGAGTTTCACCATGTGTCACGTTAAAATTGCCTCCTTTTTAGGTTCCTTTAGTGAAGAAAGTGCACAGATTTTCATAATTCCTGTACTTATGTTAGTAGCAAGTCTCTATGTCCAGTAGCAGTTATAAATTGCTAGCGAATGGTTGGTTGGCGAGCTATAGAGTTTCTACATTTGACAGAGTGGCGATACATGAGGAATAACAGTCTAGCAGTCTCTCAGAAGTAAGAGTTTTTGTCTGCTTTTTTGTATGGTGTAGCTGTTTTTATTTGTGATGGTATACGACTATATCTGTATGTTCTCAATTAATTTATTTGTATGTGAATTTCGACATTTCTGTTTTGTGTATAACATTAACTCTTGATTTTTCTATAAACCCTTAATCCATTATTTTATTTTATAGCCATCATGTTCTATTCGTGAGTTATTATTTAAGTTATATTATTATGTATTTTTGTGGTATTATGTTATTTTGATTATTAATCGAATTCCCGTGGAATTCATTTTAGGCTTGAGTATGTTATTATTTTTTGAGTGAGGTAGATTAATGTTGGTGGAATACCTTCGAGTGTTATTATTTTATCTCATACTCATCTCAGCCATCTCTAATGCTCATAGTAACCCAAATCGAGTTTAGTTATTTTCTATAAGTGTAGCATTTGATGGCTCAATTGTCTATACTGATTTATTTTATTATTTATTATTATTATTTTTATTATTTATTTGAATACTCAATTTATCATATTTGTTCACACACACACACAACTCATAATAATACTTTTGGTCTTTCTTTCTTTCGTAATCTTTCATAGAATGGATCACATTAACTTTCTAACCAAATGCTTACTCATTTTAGGGATGTCGTTCGCTCCTGTATGGAATATGCCTCACATCTGGAGTGATTCCACTCATACAGCTCTCCTTAAAAAGGGAGTCTAGGACTTTCGCTTTCCCAACGCTCCAGCTCTCACTGTCTCTCCCCAGTCCTTTTGTTGCGTCACTTCCATTACTCTATAGCTATTACAAAGGATACGACTCTGCTGAACTCTCCAGAGGGATATCTCAAATTGAGAAAGGCTCGTGAGACAACCCTTCTAAAATCTACACAGTCTCATCCCTTCTCTGTCCAGCCCCTTGACCCCAGACCAACCCCGCGATAATAAACCTTATATGTACTTCACTTGTAAATCTGGAAATACACTGCCTTTATCTATTTTCCCAACAACCTTTTACTTGCGCACTTTCAAGCTTTGTATATATGAGGACATGTCTCTCTCTGAATTAAAGTAGACCTGGTTAGGGAATTTCCCTTAACTCTTGTGCAATTTGGTACACCCCGGCCTTTGACCACCGAAGGACGATATATATATATATATATATATATATATATATATATATATATATATATATATATATATATATATATATATATATATATATATATATATATATATATTATATATATATAATATATATATATATATATATAACTAAACTTATTTACGTCAAATTTATCAAGATTATTTAAATTTGATATATGAAGGATTATAATTATATATTAGGAATTCAAATACCTAAAATACCTACGAAAGTATCTTACAAAAATAAAATGGAATATAATAGTGTACGAAGGCCGATATTATGATAAAAAAAATTATCATTAACTGTAAATATATATGTAACCAAACTTCAAACACAATTCAAACCACTTACTTCAGAAATGTTCGCTTGGGGAAGGCGAGAGCGGATGCAAACTTAAATGTATAAAAAAAAGAAAAAAAAATAGACACTCACTCTATTCCCATAGTTTTTTGTTAAAAAAAAGAAGCTAAATCCGCTCTTTCTATTCGCGTTTCTCTTGAGCAACTTTAAACACAATGGAAAAAGAGGAAAATGTTATTATCTGGATTTGTATGTTTGTAGTCATCGAATATCAAGCAGAAAGAAAGATATCAAGTGAACTGAAGCTCGCATTTACAAATATATATATATATATATATATATATATATATATAAATATATTATATATATATATATATATATTATATAATATATTTTTTTTTAATTATATTATATATATATTTTTATAATATATATATACTATATATATATATATATATATATCAATATATATATATCTGAATCTCGCATATACAAATATATATATATATATATATATATATATATATAAATAAGGGTGTTCCAAAATATATTTTTTTTAAATTATGTAATGCATACCTTCCTAGTTTGTTCCATTTAAAATAAAAAATACTTGCAACATAAATTTTATTCATGTATTTGGTTATTAAAGATCTCCTCAAAATTTGTATTTCTACTGGTCAATGTTGTGCTGACTTTTCAAGCTTTGTGTTTTTAGTTATAAAATTTTAACCGTAAAATCTGCAATAATGAAACTCTGTAGGACTGTACATATTGGAAAGATATGCATGTTTACATTCTTTTAGCTTTTTTGGAGGATCAACGAATTAGGAGTTAATTAGTTTTTTTCTTTCCCATAATTCATACCAATTCTTGGCAAAGTTCAATTCCCGAAACATTTTCATTTCGTGGAGTCATAAATGAAAAGGCAAGATACTTTTTTAATATTTATCTGATCAATATGAAACGTACGGAGCATGCATTTATATTTTTTATTCAGACCAATTTTTTGTATACTAACCGTTTTGCAGCTGTTCAAAATTTCAAAATTTTAATTTTTATCTTGTGAAAAGCGTCAAAACGATTAGGTAAACAAAAACTTTATCTAAATAAAACATGTATATCTTGCCCAATTATACATGCTCCCAAGATTTCATTTTGATCGGATGAATATTTAAAAAGTTAGAAATTTTTCATTTATGACAGCAAAATGAAAATTTATGGGGAATTTGCACTTTGTCACGAACTGGTATGAAATATGGAAAACTAAACTAAGTTTTTAAATACAGGTTTTATCTGTATATATTTCCAGTTCAAAGCCATTTCAATAAATGGAGTAGGAAATGCTTAGTAATTATAAGGAAACACTTAATTCTTTCATTCTGGAATGATGTGTGGCTAATTTAGGTACGAATCAATAGGGTCGATGCGGAGACACTTTCACAAATAAATAATTCAATGATATTTCGTCTGCTTTCTTCTTTCGTAAAATAAAATTAATTAAAAGGGGA
>JABUQX010007626.1:0-22500 GCA_015478945.1 Trachelipus rathkii | reverse complement strand
AGGGTTTAAAAAAATGTTAGACGAACTAACAATCCAGCAAGAAAAAACGCTTGCAATTATCTGTCGGCACAAGACCCATTTTCATTTATACTTTTCCAATACCCCAAATATTCTGTTTTACTTGAACCAGTGCTAACAGTTATTTAAACAAAAATATGAGCTATGCAGTGCTCTGACATTCAAAAAAATTTGAAAGTGTCAAAGACCACTGCGCCAAACTGCTGATCATATAATTGCTGAAGATGTATTTTTTATCAAATTAGCGAAATTATACTATGTATATACACTATATTAAGAAGGGGTATAACTATAAAAAATAATTTTCGATTAATATAAAGCGAAATTTACGAAAGCTCTAATCCGGCCCGCCGAGGTATATATAATATTGCAATTCGGATCCCGAAGCACAACAAGTTTGGCATCTACTAATAATAATAATATAACAATAAATAGTTATACTAATACGAAGATATATATTATATATAAATATATATATATATATAATATATATATATATATATATATATATACTAAATAGTATATACCATAGATATATATATATATATATAAGTATATTATATATATATATATATACTAATATATACTATACGTATATATAGATTAGGTTTATTGTATAGAAACTGGGAATTATTGTACGAATTATCAGAAATTGGGGAAATTGCTCTTGAATGATTTTAATAAACAAAATAATAGAATAAATATATGCATAACAAAAATCAACAAAATTTGTATAAATACGCATTAAAACAAATAAATAAATAAGAACAAATAAATAAAGGTACATAGAATAAATTAGAAAAAAATTATATATATATTATATACCGTATATTATATATATAGTGTATATATAAAATATACAATCCAACTGTTATTGTTTAATAAAGAAAATGTATATATTTATGTAAATTAAGTATATATATATATATTATATATACCGAATACTATATATAGAATACTTTAAATTATAGAATAACCTACTACTAAAGACCCATATAGCAGCTGTCTTTAAAAGAAGTTAAGTATAACAAGATATCGAAATCTGCAGAACTCTGCCGTGCAGCCAGAGACGTAGTAGCCTAAATACATCCATTAGACTATATCACACGAGAGTTACCACAAGTATGTGCATCTTCATATAGTCGTTTTCGATTATTCACTACGTTAATCTTCATGTAATTTTTTTTTTAACTCTCCGATCGTACGGAGTATCTAAAAGATGAATAGAAGAATGCCCCCCCTCCGATCGCTCCCCGCTGAGGCCGATGAGACCAATGTATGACTTCTCGCATCTTTTAGACTAGTAATTCATGCATATGTCTTAGTATTAAAAAAAAAAAACACCCACACACCACAAACACACCTCACACGTCACAAATTGCCTATTATACATACTCTAAAATCTATACATTCATCTTTCGATTAGTGAATAACCACTACCTTCCACAGCTAGAGTCCTCCTACTCATCTTCATCTCTACTACGATCATCTCTCTCTTCCACATTACTCCAATTATACCATTTATTGCAAGAAATATCTTTTAACTAGAGTGTTTGAACAAAAGGAAAATTGAATGACCTTAATTTATATTAATGACCCTATATAGACTTATCTGTGATTAATACATTTACGTATTTCGGCGAGCTTTGAAATAGAAAGCTAATAATAGGTAACTAGGTAACACGAAACAATAAGAGGAGAAGTAAAAGTATAGAGAGTCTTTTTACATTTGCATACGACCATGGGAAGCGTAAAAAAATGACGAAAAGAGTAACAGAAACAAATAACATAGTTGGAATTGTGTAAAATTTTAATATAAGAAAGGCTCTAGATAATAATAATGAAAAATAAGTAAATATAAATAGAAAAAAATTTAAAATGTATATAGAAGAATGAATACACATGAGAAGTCAAAGTTTTTATTAACACGCGACAAAAAAACTTTGAGCCGAGATAGAAAAAATGATATATCGGTATAGCCAACCCCCACAAAATCTGCTCAAGAAACATGAGACAACCGCTTATAAATGCTAACACACACACACACACACAACACACACAAACACACACACACAACAAACAACACACACACAACACAACACACAACAAACACACACAAGCACGCACAAACACAGCACACAACACACACGACTGATAAAGGTGAAACAAGACCAAGATCGTATAATAGAGAGAAAATAAAATGAGAAGATATGAAGAAAATATTTTTTATAGTTATTTATAAGGAGTAAAAAAATTTAAGCATGGCATGAGCAATATGATGAGATCAATGGACAAGAGGAGAGATCATCTAGCACATACCCCCACAAAGTCACGTGAAAGCTAAGAGAGGTATATAGAAAGAATGTATATGTAAACTGATAATATATTTATATAAAAAAAAGATTTCATAAAATGTATACAAAGATAAACGTAAACACAAAAGATGAGTATATAAAGTATAATTGATAACAAAATACAGAAGAAGAGATATATCAAAAGTATGCAATAAGCGACAAATGAATAAAATATATGTATACGTGTATGATTGCAAAAAAATAGAAAAGAAAAGGAAAAGTGAGAAATAGAGATAAAGTGGAGAAACAAATCCCAACGAAGTATCAACAGTAGTATCACCAATAAGATCAATTACAGCCCACTCAATATCTTATACTTTATTATATATTTTTGTTAATTTTATAACTTTGAGAGTGGTATCACCTACTGGCTTTAATAAATCACATATAAATTAATATTTATTAGTAAATGATATTATTTGTAAATAATATATTATTTTACCTATTCTATGTAACAAAATTGAGATAGTTTTAGATACTCACTATAAGCAATCATTTACTAAAACTGTTAAAGGACATTCAAAACTTTACTATGTTAAATATATTTATCTAGTATATTTAATCCATTGTATGTTGGATATTATGTCACACTAATCTTCATAAATATAATCAATATTAATTGTCATTTTACGATGTATAACTATAGATATTGTAGATGCTAGTTCCTAAAATTATATGACAATTATGCTGCTAAAAGATGAAACGAGAAGAACCTTATGAGAGTATTATGAAAACTAATTATCTAAGCAAACGAACGAGAATAACTCCACTATAGTCAGTAGTTATACACATTTGTATCTATCAATCACGCGTGTCTCCAAGAATAAGAATCGAAGATTTATCTTCTACAGAATATTATATGATCAGTCACAATAATGCTATATAGAAACTACGAAGAGTTAAGTCAAAGATAGCAATCATCACAAACAGCATCTCGTATTAGAAAAAATAATTAGATTTCGAGGTGACTGAAAATATAAAAATTAATAGCAGACTTTCTAAAATAACCCTTATAGTGAACTAATTCTAAGTAATAAATTCACACTAAAAGCTTGTATGTAACTATGGGAAATTATTGAAACATATCTACCTCGTCTATAGAAACACACTTCATATGCACACTGACTTCAGAATCATCACAAAGACTATTTACTTGAAGACATGATTTTATTTCACACTGCTAGTCGTCGCAATAAATAATCATATATATCATATCCATGCTCAGGCGTATATCCTATTGTATATTTCACAAGCACTATAGTCTTATTCTCTGCATAACGATATCAATAATGCGTAAAAGTATTATCTAGCAATATATTCACTACTATCTCGAAGACACGCCTACGCTCTTCACTGACGCGGTACTTATAATATATAAACATATATAATAATTATATTACATATGCAATAATATGGTATATAAATAACATCTGCGTTCGAGATTTAGTGAAATACAGATATAATTAATAAATAACAAATATATATACATAATACAAGATATAATTAAATACAATGAATTACTATCTATATACACACAAATTAATTAAGTTATGCAAGGTTACATAAATATGAATAAATAATAAATACACAGAAGATAAATACACTGAAGCCACTGATTTGAACAAACTTCACATAATAATAGATATCAATCAATATATATAATAACTAAATATATAAAAATATAATATAACATATATAATATAAAAAAATAATAATAATATCAGATAAACATTAAAGCTTGAAATTTGAGATATGTAAATACTTATATATATTATAACGATAATATAAATTTAAACTATATATTATATATTATAACATTACTAAATTATGATATCTAATAATATTTATTAGATCTCTACTACAATGATGACGTACTACTATAAATATTATCATTGATTTGAAATAAAATAAAATAGTGATATGACTATTCACTACAGACAACTTTTTAGCAGTTTGATTATAGCCGTTCTGCAGAACAACAGAACACCGGCTAGCAAGTACTTTACAGTCCACTCAAGCTAGTTTTATAATGATATATTTTTTGTAATTTATTTAGTTAAAAGTCACTATACTACGTAAATAAAAACAATATATCTGTATTCTTCCAACTGTGAAGCTATTTTATTTACCTATTTCTCATGTAAATAATAATGTGAAGTCTGCTTATCATATATATACTATGCTAGACGTAATCAACAAGAATCAATATTTTATCGAGTAGTCTCTATATACAAATGAGATCTTTATTTAATGAATTTATGCTATCATATTACTGAAACAGTTTATCTGTTATACTAAAGCATACAAAACTTCATAGTGTATGTAGGTAACTGCCAATCTGACTGATTGATGATTTATCTATTCACACTTATTTAAGAACAGTTATTGTTCTAAAGCATCAAATCAATATCATATGCCATATATATTATGGTGAATATTATGTGTTTTATATTTTTTAATTTACTCAATTCATCAGTATTATGATCAAATTAGATCTATTAGGCTTAAGAACAATTAATTAGTTATATACGTATAGTGAATAATACAACATAAACATATTATAGTCAAAACTATGTCATTATGTCAAGGATATATTTATAAAATACACTTGTTTAAGAATGAATAATATATCAAAATAAATATCATATATAGCGTAACCTTACATTATCTTCTAAAAATCGATAATAAGTAAAGATGTTCTATAGTGAAGTCCATGAGTTAATACTGAGTTTACTATTCAAATTACCATTACATTTATTTGCTAATACTAATAATATAATATATATACAATCATTTTATTTCATATTTTAAAGAACCAAATTTAATTAACAAGATATTCTAATTACATTATTTGCAAACAGTATTTCCTATGCTGATATTGGAACACCAAAAGCATTTAATTATTATACAGTTATATATTACAAGTTATTATTAGTTAAATCAGATCTATTCATTATGCACGGGACATCAAAGTAAATACAGATAAAATTCCCAGTGTGATATCTATTATGATAATTAACTACGTCTTATATATAAAGTGAAGGACAAAGTATTAAATTGAAATGAATATTTTAATACATGGGAAAAATAGCATAACGATAAGGAAAAGGGTGAATATCATAAAAACTTCCCTACTTAGATATTATGCAGTTAAAATTTATTCTATGCGTAAACAATCTGAAAGTTAGTTACTACAGTTATTCATTACATTATTTTTAACAATTCATCGGTGAACATCCTAAAGAGAGCTAGTGTTTATTACGGGTTAAAAGCAACAAAGCAGCGAAAGCTAATTAAGGGCAATTGGAATTACACAAATACTTTTCTGGATTCTTATAGTAGCAGCATTGTTCAGCGCCATTATGGCTTTCACACAATGTATTCTCAAATTAGAGCTATTCTAAGAGAGTACTACATAGATGCACGCTTCTATTATCTCTTACTTAAGAGCATTACGACGTGTAAGTTAAAATTCCAGTATTAGCAACAATAATATGATAACAATAGTAAAATTATTATACTTCTGCAAACATAGATTTAATCTTCAGATCTCTATCTTGAATGTCGGTTTTTTGAGCCATAGTTCACGACATTCTATCTACCTGATATCTGTATGAGATTATGTTAATACCTGAACAAAATAGCACGGAGCCTGTTAAAAATCGCTGGTTACAAATTATCGGAATATACATCATTATCCTTGTAAAAATTATTTACAACAATCCATACTTTTCTTTAAATATATTACGTCAATCGATTACTCATCACTATCCTGAAAAAAGGACACATATGTTCGCAAGAAAAAAGTTTCAAAAATTCTCTCCCGACGCGCAAAGTTAGTGCTACAATCACTCCACAGTAAAGAGCGATATAATTAATGCTTAGCAATATATGGTTTGAAAATCCGATGTGCAATAGAGTAACAAGAGAGTCTGTGGGTCGAAGTAGAATAAACGCGTATTGAGCGTGTCTCGTATCTTTTGGACCACTTCGTTCACATTCCCTCCACCCATCAACCTTTCAATACAACTCAGTACAAATATTCTAATGCTAACATGTACAACATTCGTCAATATATATCAGCTATATATTCATAAAGTTTGCTATTTTCTGCGTGTATGAGTCAATATTTACTTTTATACTATAAATTGTGACTATCACAAACTCTTAGATCTACACTATCAAGACGAATAACGAATATATATAAATTGATTACTTCTTGCACTTATTATTTATGTAATCTTATATTTGATACGTCTAATAGAAAATACTTATAGGTCTAAAAAACTCTCTCATAGTGTGTCGCTATGTGAAGTCCCCCTCTGTCCTTCTCTCCCCACACTCCTATTATTTAGTAGCTCTACGACCATCTGCCATAATAACTGCATCATGCGTATATCTACAGATATAGTAACTATAATACTAAGTATTATAGTGAATGAGAACTAAGTAATATTATATATATATACTTTTATAATTTATAATATATCAATTTCTTAGACAAAATATAGTACCTAGATGAAATGTCAAATAATAACCCAAGTTTAAATCACATTGATTATTATCAGCAAATATATTCATCCAGATTCTTTTTATACTTATAATATAATACTCTCATCCGCTCTTATCACTTTTCCTCCTGCCCAATGAGTGACAAACCACGGTTGATAAACTGAGTCATACGTAGTTTTGCAGATACATTTTTTTATTTCTGATTTCTCCATTTCAAGTCGATTTTAGACGATTTTCAATAACATATCTACTCTTCTTGAATTTAAAACCTAAATTAAAATACAAAGATTATATATATCTTCAAATAGCAACAATGATGTGATGACTATAATAAAATTATCTAGTTTGCTTATATCACTAAACATAAAGAAAATAATTTTTGCAGTAACATCCTACATCATCATAGAGATTTCCTTAGATTTATATGGTTTCCCGTTTCTGATTGTGCAACAAAAAAATGTCACAAAACCTATCGGTTATTTATCAATTGACTATTATAAATAATATAATTACTAATATCATATATATATTATCATATATAATACATATATAAATATAAACAATATTGACCTTAAATTATATTTTTACTAGAATCAGTATACAACAATTTTTGATTCGATACACACACTAATAATCATCAGCCAATTTTTGAGCACCACCATTTACAAACAACTCATATTGTCAGTCCGTCCTATTAAATCAAATTTTTAAATTACAATTTAAAATCTCCCTACAATATAAATTAACTCAGGAGCTCTTAGCATTGACTGAGTATCTACAGGGGTGAGTGATTGGGGGTTAATAACTAAATAAATATAATCACGTAAATTAGCACAATACTTATTGGAAAAAATCTAAAATAATAATGTACATCAAAATGATATTTGTTTAATTATCTATATTACATCGAATATATAAACCATATTAAAATATAAATTACTAAAAATATAAGTTAAATATATATAATACATATCACTATTATCTTCTAACCCGTAGTTATGGATTCTTGTAAAGCAATCCTAATGATATCTATCAATGATGTTTGAATCTAATCTTATATATTATTAGTATTTCCCTTCAAAATATATATTGTACACAATACACCTAGTAGAACGTAATCACAATACTGAAAATTTTGAGTCTATCGAGAAGATTAATCTTATATAAGAGACTATACACACATATTCCCTTATCCTATTACCCATACAAATAAGTGATATATATATTATTGCAATTAAATTAGCGATATTATAACCCTTTATACTTAGTCAAAAAACTTATAGCAATATAAGCACGTATATAGATTTAACTAATTATATCTTATCTAAATAATAATAATATGATAGGCATCGGATTATAAAAATCTCAATCTAGTCCAGTGATTATATTTATTAAATTAGCTATATCAAATATTGAAAAGCTTCTATCCTCTTCTAAAATATTTCAAATAGTATATTATTAATAATAAATACATACGTATGAAAATCCTACTATATCATAGTCTGTGAGTAGGAACCATTAGATCAGATTTTCTTTATCGTAATATAAGCTAGGTAATGAGAAAAAATTATTATTAAAATATATTTATTACCGAGCTCAACAAGGTGCACAGATACAAGAATTCCTTAATCTTGCTACCACACTCATATTATATGCAGCTCCCATAAGTTGATACTCATAATAGAGCTACCGCACAACTCCTGTCTTCTGAAGTAAATATATTACCCTATCATAAATATTGCGCGGCACAAGAGTCTCATACAGAAAGTCCAATAACTACACCAGTGCTCATAACACAATACATACAATCAGTACAACTAATATGTTTAATAATACGTATACACACAATACACACAACAAGACAGCAAAAATCACTGTATGGACCTATATGAGTTGTTACTAAATACCTCATATAACTATACATCGCACAATCTTCCATTAATACCTCCAAGCTACATATTAAACGCGCATATAATTTTATATAGTTAATCAGAAAGGAATGTTAGGATTGCAGCATCTAAGAAACAAAGGCTAGTCTGCTCTCAAGAGTTTTAGTAATTCACCATGTCACAACACTTAAAAAATTATTACAATATTTTGATAGTGATAAAGCGTAGTCAACAATAAGTTATATTGTTATATGTGTAATGCAAAAAAATCTAAATACGTTTTATATATAATTATATCATGTTAGATCGGTTTCAAGATATTAATTTTAGTTCCTATTTAAAGTTTAGAAATCGGCCTATATGAAAAAATAAAAAAAAAAAACAAATTTTTTTTCAATAACTCCAATGAGAAAAAGAAACGAAAATTAAAAAGCAAAGACTCCTAAAAATGCGTTTATGCTCTCGCTTCATAAGTATTATGACTTTGCTGTTAAAGTTTCCGCATAACTTTCAGTATCTTACTTGCAAAATTGTTCCGCAAGCATTCACAGTTTTCGCACCGAATTTTTATTCAAGAAAAGCCGTTCTATCAATCATTTCACCCCAATAGCTCTCACCTGAATTTATTTAGTCTAATATTTAAATAAGTATACACATATAATATTAGTGGTTCATACAGAAAATTATAAAAGGACAGCATATAACTATTCCACATAGCAAAAGAAAAGAGTTTAAATATTTCACATAAAGAAGCAAAATATCGTACATTCAACTGCACTTGACCAAGAGGCCATGTTGAAGATACAACCACGATACAACTAAATTCTAATACTGCTTTAATATATTTATAATGAAAAATATGATGAAGCTGAACTTTACAGAGCAAAAGTTAGTCTTCATGAAAGTCTTATTTCTCAATGAAATATTCTAACAAATTTTAAATTTATTTTCAAATTCCTCCGTTAACTTTAACAATCAATTTTTAGCATGTTTACCTTCACAGCAAAACTTTCACCGAACTTCTGAAGAAAGTAGTACTAATAGTTTGAGAAAACGGAAGGAATCAACATATGAGACGAGGCTTCAATACCAAAACCATTCAGTTATTCAAAGAAAGAATTAGAAGAATTTAAAATAGTCCTTTTTTCCTGTTACGATAGATTAGAAAAGTCTGGAAAGGTCAAAATGCAACATTATGATGTTATTTAATCAAAGGGTTGAGTAGGTAAGTCCTGTTTTTCAGCATAAGTAAACTCCGTTGGCGCTCCTTGAAGGAAAAGTTCTGAAAATAAAGATATGGCCAGAGTTAAAGATTACCACAACAAATCACACCACAGTACACATCACACGCACCTAAATATTTTTTATAAAGAAGGTCTATTTACCTAGACCTATCTTTATTTATACAGATTTATCCTTTTAAGAAAATACATTCCGCATAGGTATAAACCTTAAGAGTTAATGATACAATAATGGTGGAGAATGTTGAATCTCTTCATCACATATTAGAAAATTCGATCGATTTCGTAGGATAAAGTTAGTCACAACATTTGACTTGACGTGGTAATATATGATTAGTTTCGTGATGTTGTTTCTTGATTTTAACCAAAGTGGGCTGTAATCGTGAACCTTAAGCAAGATGGCTATAAAAATATTTGAGGAATCGTTATAATTTTCCCTTCCGCAGTTAAATGTTTATGTGATTTATATCAACTGAATGTTTATCATTCACTACATGCTTATTTTTCATTAACGGAGAATTTATCATATCTAGCAAAACTTCAAGGATAATTGGGGTATCGCCTCAATTTCACACAATTCCGAATACCACCAAGATACCACGCATCTCTTGCATATTGGATGGATCAGCTCTATGAAGTCACTTTTAGCGCGAATTATGCTTGTACCACATTAGTATATATATATATATATATATATAAATATATATTAATTATTATTTTTTAATAATATATTTTTAACTATAGTATGAAAGCCATGATCGATGTCTATCAACTATAATATATCGATATATATATATATATAATATATATTATATATATATATATATATATATAGTTATCAATATACAATATACATTTAATATATATACTATATATTGAAATTGTAATTAGTTTATTTTGTATTATTATATACCGTTTTTTACGTATATATATATATTATATCGATATATATATATCATATATATATATATATATATATATATATATATATCCCATATATATATATAAATGTGTTATGTATAACTTTTCATGTTGGTAAATGTACCTCCTGCCTAACCATCGCAATAATATAGATTAGATGTAATGTTAGTTTCTATTTGTGACTTTCAAAAATCAGATTTTGAAAAGAATTAAAGGAAATTTCCGTCCGCCCCCCCCAAGGCTCATACCATTTTTGAGCGAATCAGTGATTCGCCCAATTTCTGGACGATTTTTTATTTTCGAAAATATTACCGCCATGAAACAAACTGTTTTATTAACTGTATTATGAACTTTCCTTTGTGATAACAAAATGGCGCATTTTGACCAATTTTCAACTTTTTATGATAGAGCATAGAGAAAATTTGATACTTTTAATTACTATTTGCCCGCTAAAGTTTAATCGTAATCTAAACGCTAGGTGCAAAATTTTTTTGATTAGTTTAAGTTCTTGCACTTATAGCACAGTGCTTAATTTTTAGATGACATTAGGGTGGAGCTAGCTAAGGGGTCATCTGGTGTAAAGAAAGTCCTTTTTAAACCAGACACAAAATAAATGAAGTTTTCAGAATCAAGTGATTTGATGATTAATATTTAGACGCTGAATTTTATTCAGGTGGATTTTTTTTTAACTTCACAGAAAAAAAAATTATATCAAGTTGACATAAAATTTTCCATCAGCGCCGGTTCCACTCAGTGAGTGAAAATTTTTCAGCGTCATGTGTGATAGAAACATCAATGATATAATTTTCTACATCATTCCTTATATAATTTTATTTATTTCTTGCCAACATACTGTATAACACCAAAGTAAAACCCATTACATGTTATATTTCACTTCCATAAGAAATGTAAAATTCTTTTATAGTTTCTTATTACTAGGTAACATATATATATACATAATACTATATTATATATATATATATTTAGGTAATCATATATATATCAATTATTATATTATATATATATATGTATATATATTTAATAGTAAAAATTATAAATATAAAGCTAACTAATATTAACTCATAATGATAAAGGCGGCCTAGGTCAGATATATTTCTAATAACCAAGATTATTTTATGCCCACCATCTTAACAAGAGTTTTGGTTTCTCTCAGCATTTTCGTTTAGTAATTTTCGTAGTCAATAAATTATTAACTTTTATATAAAGCAAAGTCGAAAAAAAATTATTAATGATATAATATAAAAAAATTTACTTGTATTTTTCCTCATTGTTAATTAGTAAATTATTGTAAAATATAAAAAAGGACCAAAATAAAATATCTTATGGGTAACTATTTTAAATATATTAATTTGAAATTTTAACAATACAGATTTTGACACAAACAATTTCATAGCATTGCATTTCGATGTAAAGTATATCATATGCGATGTAAAGTATATTATATGAAGTAGTTTAATGAAAATTAAATCATTCGACCGCATATCAATATTTGCTACGCGATATGAAGTAGTTCCTTTCTATTTCAGTTATTTATTAATATTAAATTGCGTAGTTCCGTTAACGACTAAAATCTAATTTAAAAATTAATATTAGCAATTTATATAAGGTTTTTAAAGAATAATATCAGGTGAAACTAAATTAATTTTCGAAATGACAATTCATCATTGGGTCATTGATTGATAGAATTTGGGTTTTTGATATATATATAAAAAAATTTGCGTTTCTTTGATTTCTGTGAACTTCAGAAAATATCGGGAACTCTCCTTTAGGACATATAATCAGCGAAAATGATCTACATAAGGTAATTTTATATACGGATATTTCGCTAACACCCTGAAGGGACACGGACACGGATAAAGGAAATTTTTCGGAAGGAAGGAATTTTTACACTTATTTTACATTATCATAACTAATACATTAACCCAATTTTTACAACAACAAAAACAATTTTGAAGATAGTTATGAAATTAACAAGGTGTAATATTTATATTTCTTTGTTAAGCATTTTCTTATAAAAAGGTCGTTTTAGATTTTCATGAAATTTATATGGAATATTTGCCATGAACTGCAATGGAGAAAAACATTAAAAAACATAAAAAATAAAACCTTTTAAACTATTTAAAAATTGTGTGACAAGGTGGAATTATAAAAATAGGAATGTATATTAATTATATATATATAATATATATATATATATATATATATATATATATATATATATATATATATATATATATATATATATATATTATATATATATATATATATATATAGTATATATATATATATATATTATATATATATATATATATATATATATATATATATATATTTATTATATATATATATAATATATATAATATATTATAGTTGGGTATTTATTTACAGGACCGTGTATTGTCCACTGAGGGAGAATTACTACTTCTTCTGTTGTGCCCAGAGACCTGTGGAGATCTGTGTTGTGTAGGCGACCTCTGGGTTTGATTTCTTGAACTATGCGGTGGAGTTCTGTGTGTACATTTATTTCCATCATGTGGGCCGATTTAAACATACTAATATTCCTTTGATTAATCTGACAATTATATAATCATTATATATATATATATAATATATATATACTATATACTATATATATATATAATATATTATAAATAATATTATATATATATTACTACTCATATCATCATATACCTATATAATACATATATATATTAAATATACCATATATATCACCCCTCCACTCCCACTATACTCCACTCACCTCCACCGCTCCCACCCTCCCTCACCCCTCCCATCACTCACTCTATATATATATATGTATGAGATGACGCCATTGTGCGCTTTCAAGATAAATAGTTTCTTCATAATTTGAGATCGTCAGCAATAAAGATGTGTATTATTTTAATGCTAAAACGATTCTTACAGTTAAAATCCAAAATTGAAAAAAGAATAATTGACTATATGAAAAATCTAATTTGCGAAGCAAAATTTAGAGCTCTTAATGATCTTGTGCGTGCTTTGAAATCCGTTGAAATCGGATCGCAAAACCATTGCAGTCGTGATATGACACTACTAACTGCAGAGGGAGTTTTTTCTTTCATCATACAAGAACTTTCTAAGTAAAATTCTTTCTTTTTGAGAAAAGATGAGGAATCGCCAATTTTAAGGATAAACGAGAGAAGGCAAAAACCTTTGGTTGGATTATTGAAGTATATAAAAACTAGAAAAGTGTATTATAAAAGAAGTAGGAAAATAGTAGAAACCGAGTTGCAACCATTTCCAAGCAAATCAGCTTTATTGATTACAGCAAAACGAACAATAACTTGTTTTGCGCTTTGCTCTTCTGAATCATCGCAATCTGATTCATAACATTATGACTCCGAGGAAGAGGCTAACACTGAGAGCGATAGACACCAAACGCTTTGTGAGAAATTTGCGCGTCAAATTAAAAAGCAAAACTGAATGTTTTATTAAAGACCCTCAACATGAATCTGAAGGTCAATTACTTGCAAAAAATATATCCAAGGAGTTTGAAACTTTTGAGGCAACTGGTGAAAAAAACAACAAATGTAATAAAATTAGTAAACACTCTTGAATCCATACCACCAACAAGTGTAGAAGCTGAAAGGTCCTTTTCTGCTGCATGACTATTTAAAACCAAACTTAGAACTAGACTCAGCGATAAAAGTGTAAATTGCCTGTATTTCTTGCGTTCATATTACAAGTTAACTGCCAAATCAGTCTCAAAATAAACTAAAGTGAGGTAAATTTTTGTTTAACAGTCTAGTCAGTAGTCTGTAATGATTTAAAAAGAACATGTTGCTATGAATTTTTTTTCACTTTGTGGTTTATATACACAGAAAAAAGTTATTTCAAAAACCAAAATTATATCGATGAAAGACCCAATGATGAATTGTTTTATCAAAGAAAATCGAAAATATATTTCGATTGCCAAGATATTATTTAAAAAAGTAAATAAATTGTTAATTTAAATTTTGAAATTAAATTTTAATCTTTAAACGAGACATGAATTTAAATTAAAAAATAACTGCAAAGAGGAAAAACTACTTCCAATCGCGTACAAAATACTGATTTGCGACCCTATCATTAAATTTAAAGCGAACTTCTTCAAATCACCATTTTTCATATACTTTCCATCCAAATTTAATGCTATGATACTTGTTTACATGAAAGTCTGTATTGTTTGTTACTCGGTGTCCGCCATCTTTGGTCCATGTAAAACATATATTTTTTTAATTCCTGCTTTAAATTACTGTAAGTGTAGTGAAAATAGACAAAAATTAATTACCAGATATACGATTGTTTCAAACTTATTACCTGTGTAGAGTATTATACAAGATAGGTTTTATATTGGCAAAATGCCAATATTCCAATATGTCAGGAATGAATGCTGTATTGGCTCATAAGAACATAAGAAATAAAGAGACAGTAAGAAGCCACATGGACCTATAAAGACTGTCCCAGTCAAACTAAATATTTATCAAACATATGTTCATGCACAACCTTCATTACCATAAACCAAAATTGCAGTTTACATTTTGCATAACAAGTAATTGTTAGATGGCAGACATCAATTGCATAAATACCCCTGTGAATAGGGAGTGCAGTAGAAGAGGAAAAATAAAATTTGTTGTTAAAAAAGTTAGGTACTGGAAGTTGTAGTTTCTATTTTACCTTAATTAAATTGAAAATACAAAGAGATTGGATATGTATATATATATAGAACTTTAACATAACATAACAAAGTATAGAGATAGTAAGAGGTCACATGGGCCTATCTTTCTGTCTTAGTCAATTAGAATAAAGAACCAATCACCCATAGAACATATATGTTCTAAGACTGTGATCTAATCGATCACAGTGAATAACTGTAATTAATAGCTTTGATGTTTACCCCATAGAACATATCTTTTCTAAGACTGTGTCCTAATCGATCACACTGAATAAATGTAGTAAATAGCTTTGATGTACAACGCATAGGACATATCTGTTCTAAGACGGTGATCTAATCGATAACACTGGATAACTGTGGTAAATAGCTTTGATATAATCCAAATACAAAATTTCACCCACTTGTAGCACTGTGATGTTTGATTCTTAGAAACATGTACAGCTGGAGCAACTGAGAAAGGGGAAAAAAAGTCTCGCCAAGCATATCTCATCTATAACAGAACTCCCATTTTCTTTTGGCCGCCCCTAGCAACCGTTGTGATGAGGATTCCAAGACATTTTTTTTTATGTTTATTATGTTAAGGCCAAGGATGTTTATATTGATCAAACAGGAGAGACGAGTAGAAATCCGTCTCGAAAAGAGATAGGAATAGTATAGAATGCGTTTTAGTGAAGGAGATTGCAGAAGTGGGGTTTTTAAAGAATATCTGAAATTTCACAATGTTGAGAGATACCCAATCCGGAAATTCTATCAGATCAGCGAGTGAATAGAATAGGAAAGATTATAGGAGAGAGGCAATTCTAGAAGTTAAAAGATATATAGGGATCAGAAATGATATGAGTTTAAGAATGAAGTGGTCGAATGTTCATCGGCTATTATGAGATATAGAAGTTAGAGTGAATGTGAAGAGTGAAGAAGATCATTAAGAAAACTAGGAATATAAAGTAGGAATAAGACAGAGAACTTCTTGAGTGAACACCACAATATTGAAAAAAAAGAAGAAATCGCCCCATCAACAACATGCCGACATTGAGCGATTTGAAGGAAAGCTAGACATAATAAGGCAATAAGAGAAAGAGAAAACCCAAAGGAGGATGAGATTTGGAGAGCTCATAATATTGACGCGTGCCATATACTCTAGGTCAAATCTTTTGGATATGTCAAGCGCCACACGTCAAGTCTTCCCTTATGTTCCTATAGAGATGTAAATAACCATAAGAAATCGGTTGGATAGAAGTATATATTCGACTCATGATAGAAATCCTCGATGTCGCTGAAAGGGCTACGTACTTGGCTATCGGAAGAAAGGAATGAAGGAGTTATACCATAAGATATAAATTCTAATGAAGTGAGATAGTTTTGATAAAGGGTTTCAAGATCTTTTGATAATATACAATGTGAGAAGCTAATATAGCGCTAGTGATAGTTTAGAGGATAATGGATCAGAGTCAGGCTTCCTTTTTTCGGAATAGGTTGGACTTATGTGTGCGAGCTTCCAACACTGAGTGAGGAAAGTGCTATATTGAGACATATGGAGTATAGTTGAACGAGGGGCTCGGGGATATCACTCGGAACACACTCGTCCTCTCAAACTTGGGGAGAATGCCATCTGGGCTCACCCGTCTTTCCTTCCTTCTAATATGATTTCAGAGGCTCTAAGCACCCGATCAAATGAATCACAGGCAAAGACATGGACACCTGAAGGGAGATAAGAGGAGGAGAAGATAATGCCAGAATCTATTTCTATAAGTGAGGTTGACGTTAGTTGAGGATAAAAATAGTAGGGATAGACTCGAAAGAATGGCTACATTTTCAGTTGGAGAATTAACAACAGAAACCTACAGAGGAAGGGAGATTTATACAGAGTTGCCTAGAGATGTTTTTGGGCTAATAGGAGGCCAGAAAGATTTGTCAGTAGGAGAACCAAGGAAGTATAGCGCACTTCTCGTTTAATCGAAAGCTCCGACTTTGCCCGATCGAAGAGTATATCCCCTTGCAAGCGATTTCTATGATGCTGAATGGAAAATTGGCGAGAGTGATTGGAGACAACGAGAATTTTTCCACCCCCGATACGCACTGGTCTCTAGGTCCATGAAATGTGACACAGATAGAGAACAAGGCACAAATCGAACCCAATGGTTATTTAATGAGGAGAGAAAGACTTAGTTGAAGATAGAATGAACTTGATAGTCCCATCAACGATATTATCAGCTCCCTCTTATAATCTTTTATAAATAAAGTAATTGTATTACATCATCATTTAGGTAATACTAACTGAGGTGCCAATTTGCTATCTCTCATAGCCATAAACTTAGGAAAACCTTACTATTATATCCCTGCGTATAAATATTTTTACACATATATAAAGTAAAACAGCCAACTGACCTAAGAATATCGTTATATTACGGACCACAAACATTGTCTCCTCATTTCATTAATAAATACTTTTCATGTTCATTAATTATTATTATTATTATTATTATTTATTATTATTATTATTATTATTATTATTATTATTATTATTATTATTAAGAGACTTAAGGAATCAAAATTTTGATTCGCTTAAATAATTTCGGAGGGTTGAAACCCTGACCCCCACCTGTTCATACAGCCTTGTATATATATATATATTATATATATATATATAATATAATATATATTAATATATATTTAATTTATATATATATATTATATATATATATAATATATAATATAATATATATATAAGTATATATATATATATATATATATATATATAGAGAGAGAGAGAATGAGAGAGTAATATAGAGACGAGATAGATAGAGTATAGATAGGAGAGGATAGATAATAGATGAGAGAGAGAGGAAGGAAAAAGAGAGAGAGAGAGAGACGAGATAGAGATATTAATTAGTATAGAGTATACAGAGGAGATATACGAGGAGATAGATAGAGAGAGAGATGGATAGAGAGAAAGTAAGTCAACGAGAGAGAGAGAGAGAGAGAGAGAAGAGAGAGAGACAGACAGACTAAGACAGACAGTACCAGGACAACAGAGTGAAAGAGAGAGGAGTAAGAGAGAGATAGGAGGGAGAGATTGAGAAGAGAGAATAAAAAAATTTTTTTTAATATTTTTTTCAAATCATCTCATCGTCTTACGGGCACATAAACATCAAGCATTTCTTAAGTTTTCGTAAGTCCGAATGCAAAAACAAAAAACTACTTTACTAAATACAGCAGTTTCGTTTTGCATATTGTGCATTTACTCGAAACGTAAGAATGCGAGTTTTGCGGTTCGTTTTTGTCAGGCTTATAGGGACCCAATAAATACGTAAGGAATTGCCGAAATTAAAGATCATGTCCTATACGCAAACATGTAAACAAAAATATAAATTCCGCTAGGCCGTTTTCGAATTTATTTCATTCAATAAAATCAGCTTTACATCTAATTTCTTCTTCCAAATAGATAAATTCCATCACATAGTAGATTAACTATTTTTATATATTCAACAACTAATTGTTATGTTTTTATTTACTTAGTTTATTTCAAATCGATGGGCTCCATCACAATAGCTGATTCCAGTTGTTTGTAAAGCAAACAAAAGTAAATTTCGTAAGAAATCACGGACGTTTTTGCACGAAACTAGTGCTAAAACTGTGTAAGCATATCTTACCGAGCAGTAGCGTAATACACAAATGACAAAGCGAAATGTTCTTAGGTGATCAGAATAGATGATTACATAAGGATTTTCGACAAATTGCGGAATTAATGCTCTTCAAAATTTCAAAAATTTTCAACGGCCTCTTTTATTCGTAAAGCATAAATTTAAGTTGAAAAAAATAAATTTTCTTAATTATTTGGATAAATTTTCAAAGCTGCTTCTTATATTGCATGTTGAAATAACCGTCATTTTAAATAATTTTGATAAAAAATATATATACTTTTCTTTCTATTTTTTATTTCTATTTACCACTGTAAATCTTCAATATTTGTGATATAAAACTAACAAACTTTTGATTAATCCTGATACAAGTAAAAAATTAAATTTCGTCCTCATTAAGTTTATCGCCAGAGCCTCTAACACATACTCTCTCACAGCGAAACCTCGTATGAATCACTGTCATACACAAGATTGTCCTCTACTTCGAACTACCAAGCTCTGGATCTCTCAAAACAGCAGGTGACAGATATAGCCACAGTAAAAGCGTACAGTAACTTATAATTTTTCATTCGTCAACTACAGTCCCCCGGAGTAACCTATAATATATAGCATAGAACTACTACTAGTATAACGGTGAGTCGTATGACTATAACAATAATTTAACCATGAGATAATAGCAGTAACCAACATACATACAATACTCCTAAAGTATATCATTATCCATATATAACTCAATAGTTTAATATCTACACAAGCATATATATCTAAGCAAAAATAAGCTAGTCCCTTGGCAGTTTACTAAGTCTCCTCACTTATAGCATGACTATATATATATATATAATATATATATATATATATTATTATATAATATCATCATTAAATTTAAAGAGCAACTATGTGTGCCAGGCTCCTCGCGAGTGCAAACAGCCAGCACTATACGCTAGCAAAATCACACCACTAGGCACGCCGCACGCCTATAACTCTCCATACCACAGATGACGCTAACTATTGCAAAATATCATGCCCGATTACCCGTGATCTATAAAATCGAGACACTAGATTACCACGGATACCTCAGATCACTCATCATGCTTTCGTTGCACTCACTATAAATTATATATATAATACTATACTTAACAAGATGTCCCTGAGTAATCTATAATGCTTAGTACTCACCAATACTATAGATCAGATATATCAAACGCCAAATATATTAGATTAGTGACTCAGTGAATCTAGGCTATAATCTCAACGGCTAACTCATATCTCCTAGATATGAGCGTAGTAAACAGAATACCAGTTCAAAGAGATATTAATATAGGTATATAAGTACGATGAGAGTGATACATGCATAACTCGGTCTACTACCATACTCGCTAAGGTTACGCCCTATTATATACGAGACTCAACTAACTAGAGTGACAGACG
The DNA here is from genome assembly GCA_015478945.1 of Trachelipus rathkii. Lineage (NCBI taxonomy): Eukaryota > Metazoa > Arthropoda > Malacostraca > Isopoda > Trachelipodidae > Trachelipus > Trachelipus rathkii. The sequence continues at coordinate 1,785 of JABUQX010007626.1, read as the reverse complement.
ATGTGTATATAGGCATAATTACACTCCCACTATTTAAAGATAATATACTAGTAGATAGGGCTAATAAAATCATAAAGAGTAGAGTTGAATCTATGAATATGTTATATCGGTATATATATAATCAAAGTGGTTATATAAATTAGTAGTCAGTATATATATATAGGTATTTAAAGATGCCAGTTAATAATAGATGAGTGAGTATTGATTATAGATAGAAGTATTAATAATACTGCATAAAGAAGGAAAGGCAAACAATTACAATAATATATATAGCTATATAGGCTCACCAAGCAGCCGTATGATCGAATATAAGCTGATTACTTAAGCTATACTATATATATATAATATATATAATATATCATTATATATAAAAATATATAGATATATATTATAAATAATAAGTATATAAATATAATTATATAATTATAAATAATAATATATATATATATATAATAAATATATAATTATAATATATTTTACATATAATAGTATATAATAATAATATAAATAATAAATTAAATATAATAATTAAATAATTAAAATAAATAATATAAATATATATAAAAAAATAAATAAATAATAATATCATAATAAATATAATAAATATATAAATAAATAAAGTAAAATAAGTAATATAAAAATAATATATAATAAATAAATAAATAAATATACAATAAATAAATAAATAAATTAATAATAATAAATTAAATAATAAAGAAAAAATAAATAATATAAAATAAAATAATATAAAAACTTGACCTCTCTCTATACTACACCTCGTATCGTAGTACCCAATAGTGTAGTGATATATATATAGTTAAGGGTACTGTAACAATAGCTAATCGTGTAAAAAGAAAAGCTATATAAGTAGTAGATGAAAAATACTAAAACTGCAAATAAAAAATAAGCTACCAGCCGTAATATCCGCCGCCTTCACTGACCTATATTATTAATATAATTGAAGCTATCGGTCACAACAGTATATAAAATCCACCTCAAAGTATAATATTAATATACATAAGTAATATAAATATAATATATATAATATATAGAATATATATTCCTACTAAATATATTATATATTAATATAATTGATATATATTTAAATTATACCGAGATTATTTAAATATATAAATAAATAAAATAATAAATAAAGAAATGAAGAAATAATAAAGAAAAATAATAAAAAAATAAAAGAATTTAAAATAAAAATAATAATATAAATAAATAAAATAAATAATATAAATAAATAAATATATATAAATATTAATAGATAGATAGATAGTTAGATTATGTAGAAGAATATAAGAATATATATAATATATAATATTAATTAATATTGTATATAAACAATATTACTTAGTATATTAAGATATAATATTTTATACGGATATATATATATATCATATTTTTAATTAAATATGACATATATCATATTGAAGTAATTATAAGTAAAATATAGATATAATATATATATATTAAAAATAATTATTAATAATAATAGCAATAAATAGCAATACAAAGAGTAGATTATATAAATAATATATATTAATATAAGATATATTAATAGATAATAAATATAATATAATATAGATATTAAAATATATATATAATATGATAATAATATAATATAATAATATATATAATTAAATATGATAAGAATAGATATACTATAATAGTAGATATATAATAGATATATATAATATATGTAAATAATATATATTGTTTGCAATAATGAAGATTAATCGCTAATTATAATAAACTTAGATAAATTTTGTACCTCTG
>JABUQX010007625.1:15000-25000 GCA_015478945.1 Trachelipus rathkii | reverse complement strand
GGTGGAATAAAGAATATAAAGAAGTTAAAAATGCTAAAAGGGAAGAAGAAAAATTAATGACTACAGAATTGGGAGAGGGAGAAGAGAATAATGGGGTAAGAAAGGAAGTAAAAGATAAAATTATAGGAGAAAACTATGACATAGAAATAGGGGGCAATACGATACAAATAAAAATAGGAGGTCAAACCATGAGAAACGCATTTAAAACTTCAGGAACCTCAATTAAACTCCATAATATAATTAAAGCTAAAGTAAATAAAATAGACCAAAGTGAGAATGAACATCAACACGAATATTCAGACGGAGAATATCCAAAAAGTTATCGAGATCACGACTCATACAGCTATAAAAGTAGAAATAGCAGAGAACAGTCGTTTAGCAGATTTAAAGGTGGATTTAAGAAGATAATTTCTGAGAGAAAGCCATTGCAATATTCCGAACGGAATAACCCTCCAAGGAGAAGATTTGAAAGTAGAAGAAGAAACAATAATCGATCTGAAAGAAGTAGGCAATACAGATCAGCCCATAGGCCCAAAACAAAGGGTAATCCTAGAGAAGTAAACCTAACTAATGGTAGCAGAGAGTGGAAACTCAAACACTAACAGCAGGGTAAAGCTGAGGAGAAGGTAATCACCAGAGGTGAAAATTTCAAACGAGAATGAAGAATTAGAGACTCAAACCTCGACCATACTAACGTATGAGGCATGAATTCCCATGGTTATAATAGCTCCGAAAGAAACAATGGAAGAGTGCCGTATTGCACTGAGCTCTGACGAAGAAAACGATAAAGGATATGAAGATTATATTCTTTCCAAACTAGAGAAGTATTGCACCATCGGCAAAGGGGAAACAAGCCCCAAGAGAGAGAGCAATACAGTACCGAAGATAATTGGACATATCCATCGGAATAGGCAAAAAGCCGCGCATGATGAAAGCGGATCAGACCGCGAGGTGAAAGAGACCTCAGGTGAGAGAAAGCAGGAGAGAAACTTTCGCAAGAAAGAATTGCGAGAAGGTGCCGTACCAAATGCTGGTACCATATAATATGTACCATCTGTAGTAGAGTAGTGTCATCATAGGTAAAACACATAACACTCTACTTAACCATATTTATATAGTGTACTTATTTCAAAATGTGACTGTATAGATTAAATTTATTTAAAAATGAATAAAATTTTTATTTACAATCTCTCAAATTTATATTTATTAGAAATTTTTTTTTATTAGTCTCTCAAATTTTTAAATTTTTATTTAAAATATTTTATTTCATATTCTCTCAATCTCTTAAAATTTTGGCAACTCAAGGATACAGTTACCTACCAAAATTCTAAGGCATAATTTTATACTTGACTACTGAGCATAGTTAGTCACAGTTAACGTAAATAATTAATTTAAAAGAGAAATAGGTAGTAGCTGATTATAACCATTTTAGCTAAATTTTTACTTGTATTTATTTATATACAGTTATATATATAAAAGGTTCCTAAAATATAGTAATAATTATGCTACAAAAAGATTGCCGAAAAAAAACGATATTGTCAATTATTTGCAAAAGATTGCCTAAAATAAAATATTAATTTTTATATTTATATAGAAGGCATTTAACGTATTATTAACGTACTAACATGTAGAATTAAAGTCACTGTATTAATTTATACAGAATGCCGAAATATTAATTATCATATACATATATAAAAATATATATATATATATATATATCAGTACTAAATATACATACATAAAAATTTTGTCTAAGGCATTTAGTGTTAGTTTACGTACATAAAGGAAATTGCCATTAAAATTATTATTAATTTAATAATATAACTGCGGTATCAGTGTCAATTTTTATATATATATAATTGTTAGTCAATGTAGGTATACATATTGCCGATATAAAATTGCCAAATAGTATATCAATTTACTAATATAAAAATGCCAAATAGTATATCAATTTACTAATATAAAATTTGCCAAATAGTATATTAATTTACTCACGTAAAATACCGAAAAAAAAAAAACAAATATTAACGCTGTGTTTATAGCATGCGTTAGATAATATATATATATATATAGTATATATATAAAGATGCCTATATATATATATAATATATAATATATATATATATATATATATATATATATTAATATATATATTATAAAGTGCCTAATATATAGAAAATTAGAATTTTAGCCTTATAAAGTGCCAAGCTTATTTAACGAGAAAAATATTTATTTAACAAATACAATTTATAATTAAGTGTGTAGGTATACACGTAAAACGTGTGTATACATTTGTTAGGTAATAATGACCCTATAGTTGGTGTCAATATATGGATAGAATGAATCCAGAATTGTCGGTAACATTACCGAAAGTTGTGGAGTGTTTGACAATTGATAAGCTAGTAATCAAGCGCTCTGCACCCGCTATTGGCAAAAAGCGGTACAAGCCATAAAGAAATACATTTAGGTTTAGCTAAAGTCAAGATTCAAGGCGAAAAGGTGTTAAACTTTGAAAAGCCTAACCTAGTACTAATATCACTAATAACCCATGATCGGGACCACCAAGCTTAGATACTCTGGATGTAGTGAAGTGATACAGGGGACAATCCATTTGAAAGGATTGATTCCAGCCACTTCTTAACTGTGGAAAACCGTACAGATAAATAGAAATATTATAGAATTTTTGTTCTGTTTGTTAAATCAGAACAAATCTGGCACAAATAGCAGATAGGCACAAACGCAATAAAGCATAGAGCCAATTAATAGCTCAAATCAGAAATAATAGATTCAAAGGCGATAGAAATAGCCATAGTTTATGGAAGAACACTTTATTTATGCTAGCCGCTAAAAACTTACAACAAATACTATAGATTCGATGAACCTCGAACAATATGAATATATATAATATATATATATATATATATATATATATTATATATATATATATATATATATATAATATATATAATATATATATATATATATATATTATATATATATATATATGTTTGGTCACTTCTATTGAGCATTGTGTTGACAAACCACCAAGATACCGGCTACAGCATATTTAATTATATGAAGATCGCTCTATATGTTTATTCTTCACAACCTTAGAAGAATATTTGAAGAGGCATTAATATGTTAATTCACCACAGCATAGCCTAAATTTCATGAACCCCAATCTTATATACTCGATGGGGAGATGAAACATTATTAATTTTTTTTTTGAAAGCATTTTAAACTAAAAAAAAAATAGCTTCCATTTTTTCGATAGTATGCCAGCTAAAGAAAGGTATTTAGACCGCCTCGAACAATTAATGCAAGATGTTTGTTAGGTAATTTATAATATTATAAAGTCCAAGAAAGCCGCCTCGACATTCATGCTGAGGTTTTTGTAGTGACTTGTATGGTTATAAAAGTCTCTTAAACTCCGGATTATATGTTAATCCGTAGGACTGTACCATTGAAAGCTCAACACACTTGAAGAAGATTCTGAGAATAATAAGGCATTAGGAAAACATGCTGTAGGGGCCACCTATACAAAATAGTAAATTTTAGGTGAAGGGGATCTCGAAGAGATTCCAATTGCAAGTTAATACCTGATAGGTTCAGGGAAGGACAAATGCTGTCCCACCTTAGCTCACTTACCTGTAAGACAGAGAGGTAAAGGATTTACCATCTGTGAAAATGTACGTCAGGAATACGGTTGAACACTGGATGTGGAGACATCACCGAATCCTGTATGGCTGAGAATGAGCATTACTTGCAACCCTTTGGTAAATATACAAAGGATGAAATAATTCCGTCCCGAGCGTGCATAGTCATTCAAATGGGAATGAGTGCAGCTTATACTGGTAAGGGCCACAGTTATAAGGAACTGTTGGAGTCCGACCTCTCCGATTGATTCAGATATCTTGATTCTGATAAGGAGATAAGGGAATGGTCCATTCGATTATGATCACAAGTTTGAACTAGAATGATGAGGTACGCAGAGAGAAGGTACCGAAAGCGGTAAGGATCATACTGCTTTACACATAATGATGTGTAGAACCTCTTGTAGAAGAAGAGTAGACGTAGGAAGTACGAGATAAAGAAAACTCGGAAAATACGCTGATCCAAATTGATGACAGTCTCTGTAAAGGAACTTCATCGCAACAACTCTAATGTCTTAGGTGGCTTAAACGTTAATGACACTCTGACGTTTAAGTGTCCACCATCTTTAAAAGTCGCAAGTACCATCGCGCATATGAGCAGAAGATATAGAGTTAATAGAAGAAAAGGAGAACTGGAATAGCCCGAAAGAGAAGCTGCATGACAAGCATAAGCAAATTTATCTTTTCTTAGGGAACAGAGATTAAAAATGCTCGCCTTCCAGCTTATTCTAATTCTGATAAGAAGCAAAGTTCTTCAAACTCATCTGATTGATATTGGAGTTATTCAAAGGAAGGAAGCTAAATATTTGTGGAAAAGAGAAGGACAGAGGTAAAGACTGTTGACAAACATCCATTGTCGCTCTTATCGAAGTAGTAACTTCAACTCTAAAGCTCTCACTATAACACAAGTATGAAGCTGAATACGCAGATAATGACCTCACAATACAACAATCAAAAGTTTCATCTGATCATACCAACCACTTATCTTTGTGAACAAAGAAAGAACAAGATCCAAGAAGTTGTGAGCATTGGCCATGCAGACGATTTCAAATTTGGTAAAGGGGTTAAAATCCCGAGAGGTGTAACTCTAGTTTTGTCTTTCAAGGTGACACGAGATATGGTGCACGGTATTTATTTGTGATCAGAAGAATACAAGTAAACGCAGGTTGAAATAAAAAGATACAATATGGAACACATGATGCATTATTATAAAAGGGCAAAGGAACCATTTGGAAAATGCCATTTAAACTCATACAGAATATCACCAAAACCCTGCAGAATTACAACGATAAAGAACGATATCAGCAGATCACACATTAAGATACTTTTAATAAATAAAGAAGCCTTTAGGACAGAAAGAAATTAAATAGAGAAATCAGTCCAGGAAGAAGGTTATTGAAAATAATTTCTTTATGTAGTCTGTTATTTCTCCTCATGGCTTAACGAGGGAAAGGACAAGCAAGATAGAGAGATTATCGTAAAATAACGCTCACGTTGAACACAGTAGAAGTATAAATAATGAAGCTTAAAAAGAAATAAAACTGTTAAGAAGAAAATAACAGAACAAAATGATAAATAATAAAAGTAAGCTCATCCAAAGGGAATAGAATGAGCACATCAGTCAACTGTCTGGTTCCAATATGAAGAAAGCCTTTATATATATAAATAATGATATATGAGTTTTCTTCATATGATAACCTCTCAGTATTATCCAGCGGTTCAATTAATCTTGAAGACAATGAACCAGGTAACAGTACATCACAGCTTTATCCATCGGATCAAATGCAAATTGATCGAGAAGAAAGAATGATAGATTTAATACTTAAGGGAACCACAGAAGAAACCTTAACTACCTCACTGATAATTGGTGAAACAAAGAAGAAACATTTTTCTAAGAAATTCAACATGAAATACAGATATGAGTAAACTCATAGTAAAAATCTTAAAGAAAAGATTGTTGGCGAAGAAGCCAGAAGCACCATGTTACAGGATCAATAGGATCATCAGAACTTACTAATCTGAAATTTGACATTGTTGAAGGATACGAGAAAGTGCACGTTCAACTATCCAGACGCATTGCTTCAAATGGAAGAGGAACCAAATAATAACAAAAGAAGCTTATAGTGATAAAACTTAATTTCGCAAATATTTTCTACTGAACACATACGTATACAAGCTAATAAAGCTAATAATTTTCTAAGTTCAATGTTTATATATAAAGAAAGAAATAGATGGATACAGGACAAAGGTAGTGAGACCGGTAAGAGAACCTGTGAATCCATAGTGATGTAAAGTCAAAAACATCTTTAGGAAAGAAAGGATGGAACCCTTGATTCGATACTTTAATGTCATAAGAAGACAGCAGTAAAAGTTAATGTTGAACAAGTATAAGAAAGAAAACAACTTTCTTTAAGAACCATAATAGTTAGAAAACCAATCAATGAAGAAAATAAATTTAGAAGAAGGAAGTGTGATAGTAATAATAGAGAGTAAAACAGCTGATACAAAAGAGCAACATCGTTCTAAATCAAAAGGTTGATTCACAAGAGTAGGAACACCTTGGAAATAAACAAGTAAGTTTATACAACTTCAACTTTGGGGATTCTAATTAAATTAAATTTAGAGTACCTGAATTTGAAGTCGCATATAATTTAAAAAGCATCATGTATAACCTAATTAGTTTAGAAACAAGGGTAAATATAAGTAATATTTTAGTCATCAAACTAAAGAAGATACTCGTCTTGTATTTTAACAGAGAAGAATGTCTTCTATAGTCGGATGATTAAAAGTAAGCCAAATTTAAGAGAACACGTATAAAAGAAAACGTTTATGATTCATTTATAGTCTTTCTAGTAAATATACGTTACATTGTTACTCTTTAATACATTTTTTGTTTCACATTTAATCAAATACTTTAATAATTTTTTTTACAGATATCATATATTGTAATATGACACAGTAATCTGTTTTAACATTTTGTTACACACATAATGACCCAACATATAAAAGATAGCAATCTTGAAGATAATTTATCTTATTAACGTAAATATAAGTGGTAACATATGAAAAAACTAATAATAGGTGAACAAGTAGGGAGCCACTAGTGATTCAGTACACAGCTACCCACTCTGAATTAATAAGTTTATATCAGTTATAATTTTTGCAGTTTTCTTCTAAACTGATATAGTTCCATGTTTGAATTTTAATAATATTTGATCAATGCATAATAAATATCTAGTGTAAGTCACAATAACCACATAATTCTCATTTCTTTTCAAAGTTAATGCGTGTCATTACATTAAGTTTTAGGTAGTATAAACTTACATTAAGTCATCACTAGCTGATCTTAACGTATCACCTCAAACTTATTTAAGATTGCATACAAAATAAGGTTACAGACTTACCATTATATGATGTAATTTAGTCATTACAAATTACTTGTAACGTTAAAATGTATGAATGAAAGATTTAGAATATCAATACAGTCAAGCAAATCCTAACGCATTTAGGAATTTTAATTACAAAAGGGTCAGGTAACAATAATTTAGTTTGACCTACATACCACGATTTGTTACTTCATTTGAATAACAACATTTAAATATTTCACGTTTAAAGTAAAAATCTCTTACATGTAAATTTCATAACCGTAATACTAGTATACATGTATACATTCATAGATGTAAATTATGAGATATACATAAGGTGATTCATATGTGGGCATTACATACATATTTGAACGTAATACTTACATATGGAGCATTATGTGTATATGCAAACGACACAGAAACATTTATTCATTAATTGACTTCACATATCAGGTAATTTACCGATAACTAAGATTTCTGTTAGTCTTGTTACATTTCGTTTAAACTGACGTCCAGTCATAAGTGAATAACATAACATTTCATCCAGTCATGATTTAATAACATAACATTTCGTCCGCTCATGTATTAATAACATAACATTTTATAACATAACGTACATGTTCCTAAATATTCAATCATGTTTTAATACATAAACACACCTAGTATTTTATGTTTAAATTTTATGTTTAAAATATTAAATTTTTTTTTTCTCCATTTTTTATCTAAAAAAATAAGTAAACAAAGAGGTGTAAGGATGATTGTGGAATAATGGTGTGCATATAATAATACGTTGTTTATTTACAAATTTCAATAATTTTATTCTTTTGTTTGCAAATTCCATGTATTCTCCCATTCGAGAATATTTCTTACTATTTCACACACGCACACAAAATTTTGTTATATTTTTCTTATATAGCTAAAAATATAAATTTTGGTAATATGGGTAATTTTAATAACAGGAGTACCTAAGAAAACTTATTAAATTTTCTTTTAGGGAATATATATATATTTTATTTATTTACTAATCCTAATTCAAAACTTTTTTTTTTACAGAATTTCTCTGAAGTAAGTGTACTATCAGGGAACGTTAATGTATTCTTTTACAGGTATTCATTTTAGCAGGGAACACTGAGGTACGCATTTTTCGGATAATGTGTTCGTCAGTAAAAGACAAATAATTGTTTTCCATTGGGCTTGTTTGTGAGGAATTCCCCTATCATGTCAAAAACCACCACCTATCATCAGGTCAATGAGTAAAATGTAATTGAATTTATCCTTAGAACGTAATACAATTTATTTAATATTATATTAAGCCCTAGGGATGGACTTCATTATAAATAATCACAGCAATTGTCCCAGCAGGAAATAAGTAACAAATTTTAGTTAATATCAATTTTTAAGGATGAGGACATTTATTTCAATATCTTATAACATTTATAAATTGGTTATATTGTCCCTGTTCGATCCAATAACTTATTACCAATTGCTTTCGAGTAACTTTGCAGATTTGCAGATTAATAAATTAACATGTGAAATTACTCGAGGACACTTGTTTATAATTTACTTCATGTAATTTTATTACTTCAAAGCACATGATTATAAGGTTCCAAGAATGATTAGATATCATCACCACACTATCCCAGCATGAATTGAGTAATAGCGTGTAAAATTTTAATATATCTCACAAATTTACTAATTATTTTTATATATATATATATATATATATAAATAATGTCCCTGTTCAAATATAAAGTTAGTGAATGAAAAACTTAATATATTTTTTTTGCTTTTTCTTCAATTTTTTTTTACAATTTTAACAATTTTTTAACAATTTTAAACAATTTTAATAATTTTCAACAATTTGAATATTGTCCCTGTTCATCAGATTATAATAATCCCTATTACAAATATTTTTTAATGAAAATACAGATTTCTAGAAAACGAAATATGGGAAGATTTTCCTAAGAATTTAATTTACTTTTAGTAATTTTATTTCAATTTTCTTTTATATCATTTTATATTTCAATGATAATAACATTAACATCATAACAAATCACATTGTTTACAACTTCACAATCAATTAACAATTAAAACAGTGTTTGCCAATGTTTTCGACATCAAATTCAGTCACTAAAAGACTCACTTTTGCAACATGTAACAAACATACACAAAAGCATTTAAACAACAACCAAGCGCAATTTACAATGATCAACAAAGACATTATCAGTCAATATAACATATGACAGTAATTCTCATACAGTTCATTTAATACAAATTTTACATATTACATTTTTACATATTAACATGTAAATCTTTCCAATCTTTTGAGACCCAATACTGCTGCCGATATTTTTCTTTCTCTTTAAGGTATTGTAGAGAACATGGCGAATGGGATACTTCAAAAGATACATTGGAGAGAAAAGGGCTTGACGAGACGAAGGAAAACTCGACTCATACACGAAGATCGCAAGAACAAAACCCGTACTCGGTCACATTATGGAACACAAGCCGGAACATTACATAATAGCTTATTGTATAAACTATTATTTTGATTTTTAGTTAGAACTTTTAAAATATTTTAGTTTATTTAATATTTTTGATTTTTTAATCTCACTTCAAATTTTTAAGTTTTAAAAATTTTTAAGGGGGGAGATTCTGAAAAGCCGATTGCTTAATCTGGAAATATTCTAATAACAGGATATCACTTAAAACTTTATTATTTAATATAGAAAAAACCAATGGGTTTTGCCATTACTTCACCATTGGAAAAGCCCACTGGGTAAAACCCATCAATAATCTAATATGTTTAATTCCCATTGCTCAATCACTTTTCATAAGCAAATTTTCTTGTAAATTATTAATTTGAATTCCCAGTTTCAATAGATGTCACAATAGATTTTCCACAGGATACACATCCTATGGAATCCCAGATTGAACAACCCACTTAGTATAAAAGACGAGGAACAGAGCCAGAGCTCATTC
>JABUQX010007625.1:0-10000 GCA_015478945.1 Trachelipus rathkii | reverse complement strand
CAAATACGATATTGTTTTACTGCTTTAAGGTATGTAAAGTATATTTTCAATAAAATTATTATTTAATAAAATTACATTAAAATGACATTAAAATGATGAAAAGCAGAAAAATAAAAACGTGTTTTAATACTCTATGTAAGCTATGACAAAGATGTATGGCTTTCCAAATCTATTTGTGGTTCTTTGCGCCGGTGGTTCTTTGCTTACGATGCGTTCTCAGTCTTCAAGCGCCTTGCGAGGCGATTCGAGCCAATGGAGGCAGCAGCGAAATTGCGGGGGGCGTTCGGTCTTGCAGCCCGACCTTGCGATCCAACCTTGCGACGAATCAACAACGATTGCGGAATTTGTTAAAACGTTGACGCGACTCGGCCAGGTGACGATGGGCGACGACGATGAATTTTGCGATTCATTCCTGAGGAAAAACGACGATTGAAAATTATGACGATTGAAAAAGACGCATTATAAACAAAATGGCGGAAACGCAATGAAAAAACAACAAGGTTGTACCATTAAAAAAAAGGTCCATGAAAGAACATGAACAAAATAAACTAAACTAACATACATAAACTTAAAAATAACTAACTAACGTATCTGAAAAAAAGAGGGGGGGCTCCACCCCTCTTGGGGATGCCCCCTGGGGGTGAATCCCATACATAAAAATCAACCCAGGAAGGTAGCGTGAGAATCTCGGGAATGACAAAACGATACTAAAAAACACCCACTGACCTACGTGAGTAAAAAATATTATGACTGTACGAGATTCATACGACTTGAAGGGTCGACGACTCCCCTGACAAGTCGGCCGTCGGTTTATATCACCATACTACTTGCGCTGGCTTTGTAAACTGTAAAGGAAAGGTTCTGAGTAGATTTTGGTAATTGAAAAATGCTGTTTCTAATTTTTAGACAGGAAAATGAGTTACCTGATGAAAGAACCCTATTATTTGACAACAACTGGCTATTTGATTTTGGCTTTTTAGTTGATGTTATAGCCATCTCAATTGACTAAATTTAAAAATTACAGGGCAAGAATAAATTATTTCAAGTTTAGTCAAATAGCATCGTTCAATTTAAAATAAAATTAAAACTGGTTCATCTCTCAGTTAGAAAATGAGGATTTGAGTCAATTTCACACCTGAAAGAGCAGAGTGAATGTGCTCTGGAGTTAATATAATACTCAATATATCGTTTTGTAATCGTTCATATAAATATGATGTAATAATATTGTGAAGATATTATGATGATTTGACTAATAATCTTTGTTGGTCTGATGTAAGTGGGTTCAGTTTGATATAATTTTTGTAAAGCCGTTTTCATGATTGTTTATTGATTGAAGAAGGTGATACGTGCATGCTTGAATATTGTTTGTTATTATGATGTTCAGTGTTTGGTGGTTATGTGGTTCACTTTAGAATGGTGGAAAATATAATGTTTATAATAGATTTTAGTATCGATGTGCAGTTGGATTGTCATTGGTTGTGAAGTGCTTTGTTGTTGGCGCTTGTAGTTTATAGCATGAGGACAGTAATATGTGTTAGGGTATTAGATTTATGTGTATTTTGTGAAGTGTTTGGGAGTTAAGATATAATTCATAAGGTATGGTACTTATACTGTGTGATAATTGTAATAGTTTTTGTTTCTTATTGCAGATCGATGTAAGTTAGTCTGAGTTGCAGTGATACATGATTATTTTAATTATTTCCTAAGGGATTCTGTTGTTTTGTACCTATAGTTTTGTTGTATAGTCATGTGTTTATGGTAGTTGTATAGTGGTGTATAGTTATATATTTGTTCGATAGAATTAGTGTTTTGTTTATATTATTTGAGTTGTTTGATGTGGGTGGTGTGTTGAAATGAATATAGGATTTGAACAAGGTGCGAGTTTGTGATGATCTTAAGCTCTCTGTGACGTGTTTTGAAATGGTTATGTAAATAGTATGTTCAATCGCATTAGGTGATGTTGTTTGAATGTGATGGATGTATATGTGCGCAATAGATTGTGGAGAAATTCTCTGCATGTCGTCTCGTTAGTAATCAAAATTTAACACAAGATCATTGAAAGACTAGCTGGTAATCCATTACATAAGTGGATCAAAAGTCCCTATTCAATGGCAAATAAGTGTATTGTGTGGTAATAGATATTGTTTTTGCATAAAACCTAATAAATATTAATCATTTAAAATGTTAATTATGTCTATTATGAGTTGTATGGCCGCATCTGAAATCGTCTGTAAAAAATTGGCGCATGGTATGCAAAATTTTGGCCACCCCTGAATATACACACTCCTCTCCAAACAACATCTTAAGACACCACCTTTATCACATATTTCATATACACAAAATTTTCCGCGTAATCTTGCAAACCGATAATAATTTCTATCATATCCCATGTGTGGGGGAGGAAAGTATTGCACATCGTATGTCCTGCGTGTCGAAGAAGGCGACTAAGGTACGGTGGTAGTTGGGTTGCTGCCCACTACACTTTTCTTTTGCTAGGAATGCTAATGCATGCTCGTTAGTTAGGTTCTTGTTGATCACCGTTAAGGCGGCTTTTCTATCTTTTCGGCGAAGAATTGAATGAATTCGTATGGGCACATGGAAGTGTCAGTTAGGAATAAAATGTTTGAGGAAGAAGAGGTGCAGAGGTGATGGATGGAATTTAGAAAAGGGCAAATTTTGATTTGTCTCGCTGCGACTGAAACAAAGATGAAGGAAACGGTGAAATGTGAAGTGGTTTGTGGTTTGAAATTGTGGTGTGTCTGTGTGGAAAAGAGATGACGAGGGAGAGAAAGGAGTTGCAATTCTGATAAGTGACTTTGTGGTACAGAGCTATTTTAGATTTTGTGTGTGTTGAGTACTAGATTGCGATATGGTTTATAAATTTAAGTTTGAAAGGTCAAGGTATATGTGGTTGTGCATATCGCCAACTGAGGTTAATGTTGGAGAGATAAGCGATTATTCCAGGGATATTGAATTGATGTTGGATGGGGTGAGTAGGAGCTTCAGCTTGATTGTGTTTGGGTGACCTAAATAGTTGGATAGGTGATCAAAAAAAGGGGATGGGTATTAACAGGTGGTTTTGGGGTGCTGGGAGAAAAATGAGAATGGTAAGAAGTGGTGATTAAAAATTTATGTGAGGGAAGAGAGGTTAATGTGTGTAGTAAGTGCTTTCTTTTAAACAAAAGAGTTATTCTTAAATATACTTAGAGTTGGTGTATGTAGAGATGGTATCGACGTGAAAAGTTATGATTGATTTTGTTGTGGTGATGAAGATAGATTGTTGAAGTACTTGTGTTGACGTTTAATATCAGTGAGGGGTTAAGGAATGGGATATTCAGATGTTATGTGTTATCGTAATTTAATTAAGTTAGTTGGGGTGATTGTTATATATAGATGGAGAGGAAGGTGATAGAAGAAGTGGGTAGAGTTAAGACGTGATAGAGTTCAAGTGAGACAAGGTGAATAAGATGAGAGTATTTGTAGTGAGCGCTCGCAAGTATAAGTCAGTTTGTAAGTAACAAGCTGAAACTGAACAAATCTGGAAGCTTTGTTAGTAGGAAGCAATTGTTCGCAGTGCAAAAGAAGTATGTGGTGATGTGCTAAAGTAGCGAAGTAAAGGAATGTTATACATGTGAATGGTTGAGAGTGAGAGGGTCGATGTTCAAGTTGGTTAAAAGTAAAAATTTAAGGTTAGTTTAGAAATGTACTGATAAGCCAATGTGGAGTTTTCCAAAAGAAGATGTTTGATTAGGTATAGTGGATGAAAAAGAGAACTACTTAAAAGTGCATATGTTAATGAGGAATATAATAGATGGGTATAGTTGTATGACAGGTTTAAATTGAGGTTCATGTAATGTGTGGTGAGCTTACAATAATGGAAATCAGTGAGGGATCTCTTGTCTGAAATAGGTACGCGCGGGGAAAGTGTGTGTAAGTATGGGTTATATAAGTGTGAGGAATCTTATTGCTATGTGGATATGTATAGTGGTGGTTATTTAAGCTGTAATAGCTGATAAATGGATTTGTATAGGTTAGAATATTGTGAAGGTGTGGGAGGTGACGATATATTTCTCGAGTATTATTATTGGGTCGTATATGAAGTTTATTAGTATTTGTTATGATTGTGCAGTGTTGATGGAGTCTCTATAGAGTAAATGTATTATGTTGAGTTTGGTTATTTGTGATTTGGTGCTGATTGGAAGTTTATTTATATAAGAGTGGAGATGCTTTAAATCGGGGTTGCTCGTGTTGAGGCTAAGTGTGTGAGAGTATGATGTGTTATAGATCTTGATGCGTCGAGTGGTTGTAAAGGATGAATACTAGTGAATGATCAAGAAGAGGCGAGATGGTGATTTGATTGGATTTGGAAGTTTGTGTAACAAAAGTGTTTATGGAGGGTCTATAGTCGAGGGATTGAGAGAGCTCAGTAATAGTACCCTTATATAAGGGTAAGAGAGATAATGGTAACTGTAGGAATTATAGGGGAATTAGTTTATTGAGTGTTGTAGGGAAGGTATATGCTGGTATTCTGGTCGAAAGAGTGCTTCGAGTGACTGAAGGACTGATTGGTGCATTTAGGAGTGGTAGAGGATGTATGGATCAAATCTTTACATTGAAACAAATGATTGAGAAAATAAGAGAGAAGAATAAATTGTATTTAGGTTTTATGGATTTGCAACAGGCGTATGATAGGATTAATAGGGAAGCTCTATGGCAGATGTTAGTGATATCCAGTTCCCAGGAGGTATAAGGTACAAGCCATTCCCTCAAGTGTCCCCAGAGACACTGATCCTTCCTTTGGGAGCCACCACATGATTCTCTTTTACTGTGTCGTCATGGACCATGCAGCTAATTGAATTTATATGATGTTCTCCATTTATTCGGAGCCAATCCAGCCTGATCCGCCTGTCAGGATACCGATTGCGGTGCCAAAACCGCGTGTAGAGTTTCCAGAAAATCCAAAATCAAGTTTAAATTAAAAGACTACATGCCCCGATGCACGGAGTTTGAAAGTGTAAAAAACTAGGTGAAGGAGTGTGTGTCCTAGATTTTACCAGTAGAATACATGCAAGATTAAGAATAGTGGTTAAGTCTGTAGTTTGAGAGTTGGACAAAGAAAGTGTGAAACTGTGTGGAAAAAATGAGTAGCACTATCCCTCCTCAAAGGAGGAGACATACGACTACAGAGTTCAGAAGAGTAGTGTCTATTGTAATGACGATATTATAGGGAGAGTAGTGCAACATTTCGACGGCTAGAAAGAGATTGGAAAGAGTTAGTAAGACCATGAGAGTTGACAACATGAAAAAACCCTAGATTCTACATAGTTTGGGTCTTCTCATCCTGTTCCAGAAGGCGAGGAGTTCGAATCATATTCAGTATTCTCAACGATCTGGAACTACTAATTAAGGAACATACATATATTCAAAATTGTCAGAAATAATTCTGGAACACCCTTGACCTATGTTTCATTACTAGTCATTTTCCACATAAATTCGCCAACTTTGTTCTTATTGTTCTTATATCTCTTAATATTGATGCTTTCTCTCCAACAGCTCCATCCTGCCCTAAGCGTATCTTCTTCCGCTTTAATCGGGATGATTGGAGGGTTTTGCGTCACCTCTACGCTAAATAGCCTTGGAGTGATAGCTTTGATTCTGAAGATGATTCGGTTTCTGACTGTAATCAATGATGAGATGGGCAGGTTCATCTAACCTTTTCCATTTATATGATGAAGGCTCGATACTCCATTCTTCAACTCTTTTTAAATCTGCTCCTTCTTTTGCAGCTAGTTGCCTCTTGTCTTGATCCTTCCATGCTAATTTGTTAATTTGTAAAGAATTTCCCATTGTGGTCGTCACAACGTTGTGAAAAATTCAACTCTTTAAAAATTCAACCTAAACAAATCTCTCTCAATGACACCTTCTAACTTTTCATTATCTTGCGATTGTTTTAGCGTCTCTCTTATTGACAATATAAGTTTCTTTGGTCTTAACATAAACAAACAAATAAATGTCTTTGAAACCTTATATCACAATGTTTGCTATGGTTGCCTCAAGGAAACTGGGAGTTCTGTTTAGATTACGAGAATTTTTATTGTTTTCTCAGTTACTCCAACTACACAAGGGCTTCATTCGCCTTTGTATGAAGTAGTGCTCTCATACCTGGAGAAGGTCTCAGATTTCACCCATCATTTGGACAGTGCTGAGTCAAAGGTCTAAATGCTTTTAGAAAATGTTCCTTACTTTCCAATTTATTTGACTCATTATCTTTGCGAAGAGTCGTTGGTGCTTTTTTCCTTTTCTATAGGTATTATAAGGGCAAGTGTTTGAGGGAGCTGATTACTCGAACGCTACTACATTTACGACTCCCTCGTTGCAGATTGAAATGTCTGCAGATTAATTTTGTGTGGACACTGGCAACTTTGTTTCTTTGCTGTGGTACTTCCTTCTTTCAAGTCACATCTTATTTGTTAAATTCTTTTCCAACTTCTATGTTTAAAACTTGTGTCTTTTTCTCACCTACGAATTCTTGGTTAGGTTGGATTTGCATGGGCTTTTTTTTAATATCCTCTCCTCGATTAGGGATCTGCCAATAAGACAGGGATCCGGAGCCAGAGTTGGAGCCGGAGTCGAAATATAAATTATTTATAGGGTGGAGCCGGTTCCGAGCAAAAAGAAATTGCTATAAAGTAAAGGGGGTTGGATCCGGAGCCTTATCCGAAAATTTTTAAAATTGTGGAGCCGGAGACGAAGTCGAAGCCGGAGACGGAGTCGGAGCCGGGTACTTTAAAATGATGGAGCCCTTATTCGGAGTCGGCAAAATAATTTACAGGATTCACAACTCTGCACTAAGCGATGGTAATAACCGAAAAAACACTAAGAAATAGATGAACGAAGAACATATCAAATAAATAAGGCTTAAATTTCCAGCATAAGTTGTACCACTTTGGGGGACGTAGGCCCAACTCTTATGATGGGGGACTTACATCCAACTCTTATAGTCGGGGTCCTGGACCCAACCCTTAGAGTACTGAGGGTGGACCTCCCCAACTCTTATACACCCCGCCAAAATCTTCGCCCAATCGCCTCCAATATGGAAAAGCTAATAAATTCATAATCTGGATTTCCGTAATTCTATATATGAAGAAATGCAATTAAAATTTTATTTAATTTTATTTATTTTATAACGTTGCTTTTTATTTTTATTTTTATGCTTATTTTTAATTTGATTATTTTTTTTTTTTTATTTATCTATTTTTCCAATACAGGCTACTTTTTTAATATTATTTTTAATTTTATTATCATTATATAGAATATTTCATTAATTTAAATTTTATTTTTTTATATTTGCTTTATTTAATATTTAAACTTGGTAAATTGTAAGGAAGATAATTTCCTCAAAATACTTTTTGCGTGTGGTAAGAGGCGATTAAAATGAAAGTTGAAGCTGAGTTCGAGTTCCACTACCAACTTATTTATACCGTAGAAATGCTCATGCATACCTCGAATTTCCGGTGTATATTTGCACACCCTAACCACACTTTAGGGTATCCTAGGGACAGATGATGATGATGGTGATGGTGATGATGATGATGATGATGATGATGACTCAATTTTGAGCTCTCATTCTTTTAGTAATAGGTTAAATTTAATGATTATATACATTCTTCTACTCTTGACAGATTGCGGTTGCGTATGTTGAAAATGAGGTAGATATCCGGTCCGTCGTATATATATATATATATATATATATATAATATATATATTATAGTATATATATATATATATATATATATATATATATATATTATATATATATATTCTCTCTCTATAGAATGAGATATATTATGTTTATTATATATATATTATATATATATATATATATATATATATATATATATATATTATATATTATTTATATATATATATAATATATTTTGTTTTATATATATTTACACATTAGATATATATATCATATATATATTATAATATATAATATATATACGTATATATTTGTATATATATATTATATATATATATATTTATATATATATATATATATATTATATATATATATATATATATATATATATATATAATATATATATATATATATATATATATATATATAAACTTTCAAGTCGTTTGTGTTGGCCCAAACCTGCAAATAATTGATTGGTTTTATTTAGTATTGCCCAATTACATGTTCAAAACTCAAGAAATCAACTTTCTGAAAAAAAAAAAATAAATAAATAAAAAAATAAAAATTAAATCCAAATACTCTTTGGACTTATTGAAAGATTACTCTCAGAGTTAGAAGTTCAAATGACATTATTTGCATTTTAATCGTTTTTTTTATTTTACTGAAATCCCTCACTCATTTCTTACCATTTCACGCTTCATTACAATAGTATAAACAGTAACATAATTAGCCCTCTCTTCATTTCAAATTGTTAACTATAATTCTGTCAAATGTCATATGATACAATTTCTGTAGGGGATTGAAAACATATTACAAAAAATCAAGTACTTAAAAAAGATAATAAAAAATACAATGAATTTCATAATGGAATATTTTTTAAGGCTGTTAAACTTTGCTGCATTCCCATTCAATGTTTCAACATATTGCAAGCGATACCAAAAACCGAGACGGTCAAAAAGGCGAATAAAATTGATGACTGCTCTTATTTCATCAGTTCTGGATACCTCTTACTCAATTATTGTCTCCTGATTCTTTAACCAGAACCTGGAGGATTAAGTCCAGAACAAGGCTCGAAGTTCTGTATTAAGGTAAAAAATCAAAGACACAACTGCTTTAAGATCAAAGTGTCACCTCAAAATTTCTCAAGGAAGTCATGAAAACGACACAAAATTATCAATCTTGCTTTTAACTAAGAAGCAATTAGGCCTAATTTTAACTATATGGCAAATTGTTATGACAAACTAGATTTTAACTAACTGTTTACATATGAGAAATCCATCATACATCTTCAAAGATGCTAAAGTTGAATCATTAACGAAATGAAATTTATGTTAAATGGTAAGAATTAAAAACCTGTCAAGATCTACCAAAAAACAAAACCAATTTATTAAGTTAATAAGGGGAAATAACTATTATGTAACAACATAGTAGTGAGACTATGGTCTGGAATAAGAGGTATAGATCTAAAGTTCAATGTGTTCAGATGGACAATCTTAGGGGCATGCTAGGTGTGAGAAGAATTGATAAAATGAGGAATGAACGTATTAGAAAGTTGTGTGGTGTGAAGAAAGGGATAAATGAGAGAATAAATGAAAGTACGTTGAGATGGTTTGGTCATGTGGGAAGGATGAATGATAGTTGGTTGGTTAAGCGGATGTATAGTGGTGAGTGTGTCGGGAATCGACCGGCTGGGAGACCAAAGAAAAACTGGATTGAGTCATTAAAGGAAAGCTTGGAGGAGAGAAATGTGAGTTTGGCAGAAGCGAGAAGAAAGGTGCATAATAGGAGTGAATGGCGGGGTTTTGTGAGTGGGTATTGTTGTAGCTCTAGGGTGGATTTTCTGACTGCCACGAGTTCTCACTAAAAGGTATAAAAGGGGTGGTAAGGCTGGGCTTACTTTTCGACTTTTCATATTCTTCTACTGCTTTTCTGTTTCCGGTGCATATCATGCGCCTTTCCCCCAGTCTTGGGGAGAAAAGGTGGATGATATATATATATTATATATATATATATATATATATATATATTATATTATATATATAATATATATATATTTATATATATATATAATATATATAATATATATAAGTTAAAATAACCGTAGTAATCGATACAGCATTGATCCTTTTGAAAATATAGCTATCGAAGTATCGATACTTTTTATATAGCCTACTAAGAATGACAATATAGAAAATCACTCGAGTAATCGGAAGAAGGGTACACGAATAATCACCTAATCTTCTCTCTCTCTCTCTCTCTTCGCTCTCTCTCTCTCTCTCTGTCTCTTCTCTCTCTCTC
>JABUQX010007624.1:77500-106693 GCA_015478945.1 Trachelipus rathkii | reverse complement strand
AGAATACTTCTTATACACAATGTGAATAAGAAGGTAATATAATTATACGAGCTGATTAATTTAGGGAGCCGCCCCTATTGAAACTCACAACTTAAACCGGGTGAAGCATAACAACAAGACTATCAGTTCTTTGCAGAAGAAATCAATACCAGCAATAGAAAGAGGTCAATGCAACCACGCAATTACCATGATGATAGCAGATTACCCACACACAAACTATATGCAAGAGTCCAGAAAGGATTATAAAAAATGGAGATACCCACAATAACAGAAGGGTTATCAGAGAGGAATTGTATATGACATATAAAGAGATATTGACCATTTTTTCACGAAGAAAAGTTTCGAGTGTTTACAACGACTGAATTAACAGGTATATATTGAATTTCTCATGAAATGATGAAGAATGGAGGACTGGCAGATGACCCCATAGGGCAGTTCCCCAACTATCAATTTAAATTAGAACTAGATGAGAAATGCCCAAAGGTCCTGTAACACTCCCGCATGTACCAGCAATCCAGATCTTCTCGTGAAGATATTTAACTACCTGGACAGAGGACCTTAGTTGAGGAAGAACATGATTGAACATGTCTGTCTCCCCACAGTAGTCCTTGCTAAGTGTTCAAGAAGTCTGGAGGTCGCCCCAGGATTTGTGTCGACTATTAGGAAGTTCACATAACTGCGTCAAATAGGGGACGCATATCCATACCTGCTAATCACACTACCGAACATACGGTGAACTCACTAAGACGAGCAGTATATTCAGCTGTGTCGACGTTCTCGACGGCTTTTATCAGATTTCATTGAGTGAAGAGAGTAGACCCCTGCTAGCATTTAGAACCCAGAGAGGAGCTTGGCAGCCCCGAGTCCTACCAATGGGGCTGAAACAATCCCCAGCTGTGTTCAGCAGGAGTAATGAGTCTAGTGTTAAGTGGATTGCTAGGCATAGATTGTCTCTCATACATTGACGATATAATAATATACTCTCAAGATGTACCTTCTCATTACAATAGCCTATCAAGAGTTTTCGAAGCACTGAGGAAATGCAACTTCAGATGCTTATTAATTGGAGAAAATGCCAATTTTTTAAGAAATGAAATTAAGTCTTTTTAGGATACTTGATTTCTGGTCAAGGGGGTTACAGTAGACCCTGAGAAGCTAAAAACTTTAATCCCGAACACATCAAGGCATTCCCCCTACCTCAGCGTCACCAAGAAGTACGTTCATTTTAGGTTTCTTCTGGATCTCTCAGACCGCTCCTACACCACCGACCCTTTTCAAGTACTTGCGCTTGAACCTCTGACCAACTAACTTAAGAAAAACAAGAATCATTTGGGGAGAGAACAAGAAAGATCATTTGAATAAACTGAAAGATTTACTGTTAGCAAGATCAATCGTACAATATCCAGATTTCAACAAAGAATTTGTTGTTGTGACCGACGCATCCATACATGGTTTAGGTGCAGTATTACTACAAGAGAATGATAAAGGAGAAGAATTGCCTTTAGCTTTTGCAAGCAGAACTTTGACAAAAGCGGAAAAGAATTATGCCCCTACCGAAATGGAATGTTTGGGAATCATCTTTGCGTTGAGGAAGTTTAAGAACTTAATATATGGATATAACGATAAAAGTGAAAACAGATCATTCAGCAGCAGTAGCAATATTCACTAAGAAAGATTATCCAACGGCTAGATTGGCTAGATGGTCATTAACAGTATCAGATTTTAATCCAACCTTTGAACATATAAAAGGTACGAAAAACTCAGTTGCAGATTTCTTATCCAGATATATCCCTGATACAGGCGAAATAGATGATGAAGAAATAAGAGCAGAAGAATCAAGACAAGAAAAACTCAATATGATAGAGCACCATCCTAAAGAAAATAATAGTTTTAAAAATAAGAAAATTCAGAACTCCAATAATAAAGAAACAGATAAAGGTAAGTTTAATAAATAACCTTCATCAAGGATCTTTTCCTAAAAATTTCAAATTGATGATATACCATACCTCGCAACCGATTTCAAGAGAACAAAACCGAAGCGCAGTCGAAATGAAGGTAGAATACGAAGAGCTACAAAAGGGTAAAAAGATAAAAAGGTTTGAAATTCCTTAGAATATTATTTATATAAAGATAAAGAAAAATTATAAGATATTCGGTTACCCAAATCTTTAATAGAAATAGCCATTGATATGACCCATTCAATTCAGGTCATAGTGGATCAGAAAGAACTCTAGAAAAACTAAAAAATTTCATATCAAATTTCAAAATATTAGAAAAATAGTAGAAGAATTTTGTAAGAGCTGTCATATTCGTGTCAAGAAGCGAAAGGTTAAGCCTAAAAAGGCAACATAAAAAACATATCCCTTTAGCAGAACAACCATTCCAAAAGATTGCTATGGATATAATGGGTCAATTAACCCAACTACGTCGAAAGGTAATAAATATATACTCGTCTTAAAGATCAATTAACAAGATATAATAATAATTCAGAACAGCATGAAGAGTAGTGATAAAATAGTAGATGTTTTTATTGATAGAATATGTAGTAATGTCACACGTGCCAGATACAATAATCTCTGACAATGCATTGGAATTCGTAGGAAAACTCATGAAGGGTATATGCAGGAAGTTTAAGATTAAAAAGGTAGAAATAAGTAGCTACCACGCAAATAGCAATGGTTTGTCGACAACTACAAACGCTAATTATAAGCAAACTTTCTGAGAATGTTACGTTTCAAGTGTAACGTCCAGTTCGGCGAGCATTGGAACCAACGTATTTAACTTTTGGCCAAGCCTATAAATACTACATACAACAAGTAGCATTAAAGACAGATCCCCATCTTCTCTCTACTCTATGTTAACGAAAGCGTCATGCCGTTCAGAATACCACTGAAGCCTTAATGAATCTAAAGATCCTAAGCCTATAAAGGAGGATGAAAAGATTAGAAAAATTGTATGAAAGAATTAAGGAAAATAAGAAGGCAAGCAGACGTAACATTGGAAATGACAACGTTAAAAAAGTACTCAACTCAAGAAGCGATGCAAAACGTTGCAAAGATAGACCGATACAGAATGAGATTTGTGTATTCACTTTGCCTCAGATAAGTAAACCCGTCCATCCCAACTATACTACAACTGTTCCGAAAATGGAGAGGTCCATTTCGAATTGAAGCTTATGGGAATGAATTCGAAACAAGTAATACCTATATCTTAAGAGATCCTACAACAGGCAAGAATATATAGGTAAATGTAGATAATTTTAAAGTAAGCTAGAACACGAGGAAAAGATGAGAAATTTAATAAGAAATACCGAAAAATATATTCTCAGACACAAGACAGAATATTACTCTTAACTTGCGAAAGAAAGAAACAAATAAATATAAATAAATATACATAAATAATTAAATAATAATTATTGTTTTCATGAAACTAGAGTAATTTATCTGAGAACACACCTAAAACAACATAGAGAATAATGGAGGAATCACAATTTAACGTGGAAGAAGAAGCACCTGAGGCTGTAGATGAAGATGTGGAATCAGTAGCAGAATCAGCACAAGAAATTGAAATGAAACACGCTACATTAGAGCCAGATGAGCCAATATTCGGAAGAACAGAAGAAATATTCGGTGATGAAGAACAAGCGATAGCATTTACCCTAGTATCACACACCGGTAGATGTAACCTACCACGCCATGCAACTAGAGGTAAGAAAAGGATTTATCAATAGACCGAAAATCAGTATCAACGATGATAGAAAGACACCTGTTCAGCACGAGACAGTCAACATCTCGAACCGAAAGAATGGATCATACAGCAACAGAATTGCCAGAAAAGCCACCAGATTTACCTTCAAGAACTCCAGGAAAACCACCAGAGTTACCTCCAAGAAGACAGCCTGATATACCTACAAAGAAGGTCAGATTCAAGAACATAAGAAGAGTCACATTTAGTGATAAAGAAAGTAAAAGCTAGTTCATTACTCTCTCTATTGCTAAAAGTGAAAGGAAAAGGAACTTTAAAAGAAAGATGTAGAATTTTTATTTTTGTATGCACATATTAATTAATATATGTGTAATAATAAATTTTACAATAAAAATATTGTTCTATTGATTTTCTCTTATATACTAGTAACCTTTAATTTTAAGTTCGTAATACGGGTATTTAATTAAACACAAAGATACCTGAACTTTATAATTTTATTCATTTTTTATTTTTTAATTTTAAGTATGTTTCAACAAAATATTCAAGGTCTAACCAGTAGTTTAAGATTTCATATTTTTTTTTGTAATTAAATCATTTCTACCGTCATGATGGAAGTTGATAACTTCACAACACCAAGAAGATTGTCGGACTCTTGCTCGCTACTCAACAGTAATGGAGTACTTTGCACGAATCCTGTCACCCGAAACTAGTTCTAATTAGACGACCCCCGCTAAACGAAACTTGGACGCGAATGGCGTCAGGAAAAGGCATCAAGAGAAATCTATGAAACAGAATTTGATACAATGCACAGAATACAGACTAGGAAGCAAACAGTGATATCTAGTCAGGTCAGTTTCTTATTGCCAATTCCTAAGATATTGCAAGAACTTGTCCAACTTATGAGGTTAAGATATTGATAACGAAACTAATTGACTGGGTTACTACCCGAGTCCAATATCGTATTCCGATGGACACATAGGTGACCGTAGTTAGATATGTTTGCATCACGATTTGTTTTGATCAACCTAGGAATGAATTAAAGATGCGAAGTATTCACACCAGATTAAAACGCAACCTTTAAGAATAACAATGAAGATTATCGCAAGAGAACAAGTATATTTAGATATGAATTATGTACAGTTGAATACACGGACATAATAGCAGATTTTTACTAGAAGATTGTTTGTCAAATGGTAAAGAAAATATACTTAGCAAGATAGTTCAAGAACTGAAAGAAAGTCAAGAATGGGATAGAGTTGAAACTTAAATTGCACAAGCCATATGTAGGAAGAACAGAAAATATAATTCACGATCCATTACACCAAATTTTATACTAACACTAAGACCATATACGAAATCTCTAACATATTAACTAACAAAGCTGATAGACAAAGAAATGTATTATACTTCCATTAGAAATGGTGATGAATCATGACAGCACATTTGTCATTTTTGGCCCCCCTTCCTCGCCATATCCTCCCCCACATTTCACAAAACCGAGCATATTTTTGCTACCAGATGTGCGCATAATAGTGAGAAAACCGTATGGGCTTTTTAGGAAGTTTTGGTGATATTTTTAGTAGGTAATTTTAGAGGAAATAACTTTGGAAAAGAAAGTTATCCATCCCTGTCCTAATCCTACAGAGAGCTTTTTAACAAAATTTTGGATTAACATAGATTCAGTAACACAACGAAGTATGGGAAAAACAGAAATATCCCCAAGATCTATTATATAATTATTAAAGCCTAGAAGCATTCATTCTGAAGAAGTTATAGAACATACGATGATCAAGAATATAGTAAATGGAGTAGATTTCATCAACAACAGAGAATTAATTTCATTGACAATGGTGTATTCAAAGCAATGGACCATCGACGTGTTTTGACATACCAATAAGCTAACACATTACATGAGTGAAACAGATGTACTTAAGCTAAAATGAGAACTGTTACCTTCATCATATGTAAACACCAGAGATCTAATAGGAATATGGTTATTTAACGATACATAAAGAAACAAAATAAAAACAATTATTCAAAATTTTTAGGCGAACAACCTAATAGGGAACAACGATTTCTATATCTACGATCGCACTATTTTTTGAAATACATTACCATACGTTGGACTCTACATGGCGAGGAAGAATTATAACAGCTAAATCACTAGATTGTCACACCACTGAAAGTTTCTCAAATAAGAAGGAAAGACCTTCAACCATAGAATTGATTGATTAGAAGATAACAACTAATTGATTTTAATTTTTTTTTTTGAGAATTTAATACTAATCTTATTAATTTTTTTTTTGAAATTTTTGAACATTTTTTATCAAAGATTTTTCCAATATTTTAATTTTGATTAATAGTTGAATGATATTTACCTAATCCACTAAGTATTTCTTAATTAAATAATAGTTAATATAGTGCTCCTTACCTTAATACTTGACTTTTATTTTATAATGGTTATATACTATATCTATTTAATATATATCCCAAATATAATTTTTTCCTTGACCAAAGTTATAAACATTTTAGTTATAAATCTTAGATTTTTTTAAAAAATTTTTTTCTTTTACTTTGAGAAATTTCATTTTTTCTTAATTTTAATTTTTTTTCTCTATATATGATTCTATATGACTCTTTTTAACAATAATCACATAGTACTTATTCTATAAGCACATGCTTTTAACAATGTAATTGCATTACATTTGATTCAATCACTTACAAATTTTACTAACTTCTAACATTTAATACATTGAATTTCTCCTTTTTGATACTTTACAGCTTAACTTGGTACCTTTCCAAAACTTACATTTCTAAACCACCCCTCACCCGCCACAGCCTCTATTCATACTTTTAGATTTTTAATGAATTGCCATACTGCCCGAATATATTTAGTCTTTCAGTTACTGGCAATTGGGCATAATACTTGAGAGATAATTGGAAATGAACCAAGACGGACAGACCTTGTAAAAGATTATCGAAATGAAAGAATTCATGATGATTTTACAGCAAATGAAACAGATGTTTCCATACTCAGTATCGATCAAAATACTGAGCGATCAACCAATTGATGGAATTGTTCACTATATACCAGCTTTGAAGAGGTTTATACTTCATGTATTCAACTAAATATGTAATTTAATTTAATTATTAACTTCATTTCACTGATTCAACTTAGTAATCCCCCACTTCTACTCCTATTAATTCATTTCATTTTTTAAATTTACCTCTCTTTTTTTTTCCCTCTTACGTATGCTTTAATTTCTTTAAGATTTTAAAATTTTCCCTCTTTTAAGGGGGGGGCAGATCTTGAAAAAGTCCTCGATTGCTTAATTTGAAACCCACCAGGAAAATATAGAAATTCCATTAACCCAGAATTAAAATAATTTACTATTTTTAACATTTGTATTAATTTGTTTGATAAGTTCGTCTCATGAACCACATTTATTTAAACAAGGAGATCTAAGTAACCTTGTCAGAGGGTTTTTTCCCCAAGGGGTTTCCGCACTGGCGCAATATGGAATTTTCATATTATATTTTTTTCTTTTGCATAAAAAGTTGATATTTTTTGTAACAATCTACAGGATGTTCATCCTGTTGCTCTCAAATTTTAAAAAAAGATCTTGAAATAATATCATAATGGGTATAAAAGATCACGGATCAGGCAGCTTAAGCTCATTATGCCCGACTATTCCCCCTCAAACTACTAATACAAAAGAAACCAAACCGAGTTTAAATTCTATAAGTGAATGAAGGGAAATAAAAATTACGTTGAAAATATTTGAGAAATAAAATCAGCTGCAGGATGAGATGTCAAAATTCAAAAGTCACTCAAAACAGTTTTCACAACTTACGCACATAACCATTTTTACACATGTATATTCTTTTTGTGCGCAATTTTCAGAACATAGAAGAATTTATTTAAAAATAAAATTACACCTTGAAACTGTTCTGTACTTTATTATTTAAAATTATAAATAAAATTTACAAAGAAATTTTTTAGAACTATGAAATTTTTTAAATAAAATTTAACTCCAAAAGTTTGACTAACTTAAAGTACTCCTAAACCTTTCAGAGTAACTCACATAACAACTTTGCAAGTATTTCACGAAGATTTTTATTTTAAACTTAGAAATTATAATTTTTAAAAGAACCAAATTTTAAAAATCCTCTCCTTTTTTAATTATTACCTCCTAAATTCGTCCCCAACAATATAAATAATTTTACATATCATTTTTGTGCCTTATTATTAAACTAGTTTGATTTTTATTAATTATTTGTCATTATCCTTCAGTAAAAATGTTTAGCTAAATTTGCTATTTTATTTAGCTTCAAATCATCTTTTATAAAATTTAAATATTTCATTTTTATTATTAGACTTTGACCTTGTAAGATTCGAAGCATTTAAGAGCAAAAACCGAAAACTACCCAATAAATGAAAATGGAATAATAATTAATAATAAAAATAAAATTCATCATGTATAATAATTAATACTAATATTTAAAATATAAAACTACTGAAAGATCTATTCTGCAATAATATAATATTAATTTAATCAAGAATATATTCCTATAATACTAATAATATTAAAAGTTATTCAATTATAGATAATAATCATGGAAAGGAAATGCCGGTCTAGACATTAGTAATCTACGTCATTCCTCTAAGCGTCAAACATGATCTATTCATCAACCTCAGTCATTCTCCATATGTCTTATGCTTGAGAAAATACTATTTTAATTCCACTCTAAACATACATTTAACATATTTGAACCAGGCGACTGGGCGTAAAAAGATATTTTACGTGTGTGCCAGGAACACACAAATTATGTCATTTTATGTGGTAATCTGCGAGACTAAAATTATATATTTTTTTTTTTGCATACCACGTAAAATATATATATATATATATATATATATATATATAGATATAAATCCTTTTATATATATATATATTTATATATTTATATTAATGTATAACATACCGGAAAAATATTCGAGAATATATATATATATATGATATGAATATATATATTTGGTAACAAATATATATATATAACCTACATGTTTACGTACATAATTACCCCTATATAATATATATATCTCAGATGATTCAAGATTTTCACAGAAAGACCTTTTAAAGTACGAGTCTGGGTTTTTTTTTTATTTATTTGTTTGTTTTAATTTTTTTTATTGCTTAATACTTAAACTTAATGAACTTACTTATTCAATATTACTTAACATAACCTAACATAATAAATATTTAAACTTACTTAAAACTTTTGAAATTGACATTTGTATAGCTGTGAACATTTTGACATTTAATCTGAAAGTGTTAATGAATTTAATTCCTTAAAAATACGACAAAAATCTATTTATGTAAACATAGAAGTATAAGAATAAAGATATAAAACTGAACAACGTTTCATATACATTTCTTCAAGAAGTAGTCAAATGCTAGGAATACCTATGTGCGTTGAATAGGTATTTTAATTCTTAATAGAAGCTGCAGTTTTAGCTGAAAACCGCTATACAAATATTAGAAAACACCCTAGGGCTAAACACCCGAAAAAATCTTCTTGAACTTCAACAACGCTTCAAGAGCGGTATAACAATCTCGAAAAGTAAGGGGTTTTGAGAAAACCTGTCGTAAACAGAAAAGACCTAGAAACTAAAGCTAATTCTGACGGCTCATATATATATACATCATATTCCCTTATACTATACTACTAACTTATAATATATACTTATTATATTTACTCTCTATTAATATTATAATTATATATATATATATGAAACAATATCTATATCTACCATCTTATAAAATCTTTATATTAAATGATAATACTATATTACCTTTTAAAAGTTTCTAGTTAACTTCCAAAATAAGAATACCAAGGAGTCACCAGTCTGTCAGTTAGTCAAAAGAATAAATACGTTAGGTTAAGTCAGTCCTTTTTTCTACATAGTAAGTGACATCAAAATTTCCTTTAAAACATAAAGTCCATTAAATAAGCGAAAAACAAAAATATAGAGAACTTCCTTTCTTAATATGTAATAAAAATACAATTATATAAATATTTAAATCAAAGACTTATTCATCAATTGGTATCATTTCTGTAACAAAAATAAAAATAAAACCAGATTAAAAACTTAGCTTATACAGGTGAACTCTACGGATCTAATGTAAAATGGCCTCTGGCATGAATCGTTCCACAATTTACATACCTGTATCTGTAACAGTTATTATACCCATTCTCACCTTTTACTCTTCTTTCAACTCTCTCTGTTTCATTTCTAAACCCTTTCCTCAATTCCAACAGATATTTCTGTTATTTTTCTTGTTAAGCAAGAGCTACCTTTCAGATGACTTGATGAAAGTTCTCAACCCTGTCTTGAACTTACATCATTTTCCATTTTCCTCTTTTAAATTCGCTAATTCTATCCTAAGTATCCTATTCTTAACCCCTTTTGTAGAATTGATGCTATCCTTTAAGGACTTGCAGTCAGTCATTGCTATTATGTTTTATTTATTTTTATTCGCTATTAATTCTTCCCACAGATATTTAATATATTCCCCCCCCTCTGTAGCCTCTACCATGCTCAAGGTTTCGGCTGACAAAGTGGAACTTACAACTCTTTTAGCCACTTTAGATTTCCATAATAATGGACAAGTATTGCCCACCGTGTCTTTTACTCTTATAATATCCTATCTGAGTTCTACCTCCACTTATGTTGCCAAATGAAGCATCTGAATATACTTCCAAACGCATTCTTCCTTTCTTAAGCTTAGGTATTCTCATTTGAACTTCTTCTCTTTTTGCCCTTTCTGCAACCCTTATTAAGTCATTATAGTTTTCTACTGTAGCCTCTTTCATATTTCTTCCTAGAAAACTCACCTCAAAACTTAAATCAGGACGAGTATTCTGTGACAACCAGTTTAATTTTCCTAACAGAGATCTATACAATGTCATCTCTTCTTCATTCAACTTTTCATCCCCTTTTTTCTTGTTTAAATTCCTTATTACTAACTTATCTCTAGCATAACTACTCTGACTTAATACAATATCACCATTCTTCTCTTGCATTACTTCTATTCCCAAATATTTAAAAACCTCACTTTCTTCCCTTCCAACTTTTAATTCTTTCTTAACTTCAGATATAATCTTATCCTCAAACTCTTTATTACCTCCTTCATAAATGAAATCATCCACATGGATGCCCATTATTCCATAAACTTCACCATTCTTCTCCCATTTAAATATGGTATTATCTATTTTACTCCTTTTACCGCAAACTTTCATCAACACTTCAACTAGACTCTCGTACCATTTTCTGGCTGCAATCTTTCAGGCCATACCACTTTTCTCATTATAGTTTCCATAATTTTAAAATTATGTCCTCCTATTTCACATCAATCATTCATTTACTCTTTCTCTCCAGTTCTCATATTCCTCTGCTCTATGCCATCTGTCCAACATCCAAGCGGTCTTTACCTGTCCCATTCCGTTCATTCATTTATTATGGATTTAAATCCCGGTAAGCATACTAAAAGTCCGATTTACATAAATTTATATTTCAAAATCCGCTTTCACCAATCAAACCTTTGCATAACTAATCTTTGCTTCCATATCTTCCCCACCCTTCTTTTCTCCTTTTCTGTAACTATCCATCTAGTCTTAAGAACCTTATTCCCTCCATTACTCGGTCTACTTCTTCCACACAATACATTATTTTCTTTCCAACTATCAATCTCTTCTGTTTTCCTCCTTGGCTTCTTAATTTTTTTTCCTTGGTCAGATTTCATCCTACTGTTAAAGTACACCACTTCACCTTTAATAAAGTAAGTTTCTTCTTGATTGTCATCTTCTTCCACTTCATATTCTCTTAAATCCGCCCAAAACTCCTCTTCAGAGTCTATAACTTTTACTATTATAAGTACCTATTCATATTTACCTCTCCCTCTTTTTCCTCCCACTCATCACTTTCACTCTTCTCTACCCTTCTTCATTTGAGATATTGTCCTCGATAATTTTTCCTTTTCTTCAAAAGAGTGTTCCAATTCCTATATTCGTTAATCTCCCTCACTTTCCTTCAACCTCTTCAATTCTTCTTCTTCTTCTTCCTTCTTTCTTCTTCCTTCTTCTTCAATCTTCTCTTCTTCTTCTTCTTCCTTTCTTCCTTCTTCCTCTCCTTTCTTTCTATTCTTCTTCTTTTTTCTCTTCTTTCATCTTTCCTTCTTCTTCTACTTCTACTTCTACTTTCACTTCTACTTCTACTTCTAACTTCTACGGTCCCACAGACAGCATCAGTAGTATTCTGTCATACCTATCTCTTTGCTCCTCTTTCCCTCCTCCTCCTCTCCTCCCCTCTCCTTTCCTCTCCTTCTTCCTTCCCTTTCCCCCCCCCTTCTCACTCTTCCCCTTCTTCTTCTATCCCCCCCCTCCTTTTTTTCTCTCCTCCTCCCCTCCCCACTCCCTCCCCTTTCCAATCAGTAAATCAATTCCCCCTCCCCTTCCCTCCTTTCCCCCCCCCCCCCCTGCCCCACTTCCCTCCCCCCATCCTCACTCCCTTCGACCAATTTTCTTTGCCTTCTCCCCTTTTCCACCCCCTTATCTTCCATTGTTTTCTCCTCCCCCCTCCTCTCCTCTCCCTCCCTCCTCTCTTCTCTCCTGCCTCCCCTTTTTTTTCTCCCCTTCTCCTCCCTCGGTCTCTCCCTCTCCCCCCTCCTCCCTCCTCCGATTCTATCACTCATCTATATCTCTCTCCTCCCCTCAACCTTTCCTGACGCACCCCCCCCTTCCCCCCCTTCTCTCCCCATGACCCCCACTACCTGAATCCGCCTTTCCCGTGAGGTTCTTTCCCTCCCCTTTACTCTCCTACCCTCCCTCTTTCTATCTCTCCCCTAGATTCTCTCTTTTTTTCTTCATATCCCTTCTAGTTTTTCTTTTCTACCTCTCCCTTTTCCTCTTCTCCCAAACTCCCTTCCCTCCTATTTTCTCCTGTATTTTTAGTTATATGTATCTTATTAATTTATAATTATCTCAACGCATCCATGCTTTATAACATGACTATTTTTTCCCATTCTCTTCTCGACTCTTACTCCTCCTACCCGGCTCCTCTCTCCTCCATTTCTCTTCTCCATTTTTCTTGTAATAAACTTTGTCTCTCACTTGTGCTTCTTCTCTAAAAACAGTAAATCTTAATTTTTTTTCCTTTTAAAGCTCTCCTTATCTGATCTCTATATTTCCTCCCTTTCACACTTCCATTTACTTCCTTTTTCACTTGCATTATTTCCTTCCATTTTTCACCTTCTATTTCCTCCTTAATTTCCGTTGGATTGGACTGTTGCATGTTTTTTTATCCTCTGTAGTTAACCACTCCCAAACACTTTTTGAATTTAATGAGAAATATCCTCACCGCTCATTTTCTATCATTCTTTGCACTCATCATCCACATTAGGATCCAATCTCTCCCTTTAAACTCCATCTTCTTTTAATTTTTCCTCATCTCCTTCCTTCAAAAATCCCTAACCTGTCCTTTTCACTCTTCTGCTGCCCTCCAAGGACTCTCACGTTCGCCGTAACATATAATATTTCAATACCATCTCCAATGTCCATTTTTCTGTGAATTCAATTATCTCTTCATTTTGAAATTCCTTTCCACATCAGTTATTATCTTTTGTGGGGCTCCAAAATAACTTAATCCATTTCTTCTTCTTTCTCACACATTCCAAAACACTGGAGGGTTTCTTATCTTTTAACCTACTTAGCTTGACAATAGTGGGTTGCCCAATCTACCATGACTAGAACTTTTCTCCTTCCAATTCCCCTATGTCCATCGATAATACTTCATTGAAATTTTTTGCTAAAGGAAGTCCTACTATAGGTCTTTCATTTAGTTTTTTTTTCTTTTTTTTTCCTTTTCATCTCCGTCTTTTCAGCCATTCTTTTCTGCCTCCGAGGTCGTAATAATGAACAATATAGTCTCCGTTTTCATTTTCTCGGGTTCCAATATTGTGAACGCGGACTAATTTATTATACAATAATAATAAAAATCAAATTTCCCTCTTATAAATGGTGATAAAACCGAGGTTTTTTCTTGATGTTCATTTTCGAATTTTACGATTTACGTATACTTTGGTTAATGCATTATAAATATGTATTCTTATTTTAATCTCTGTAAGCCATATCCTAAGTAATTCAGAGGTAGAGCAAGATAGGAGAAAATATTTCAGCCATAGAACCTTAGGTATAGAAAGTATGCATAATAAATGAAATCTTTGGATGAATTGAAACAGATTGAAAAATTCAAATGTGGATAGAGTTCAAAGATGAAAATATCATTATCAGATTTCCAATGCGATTGAACGATAAACTTCCCTTGTTTGCCCAATCTGAAAACTATAAATTCAAATAACTCCTTGACTACATGTCTGTCTCTTTAGCACGCTTCGCTGATTTAAAATAAGTGTTGGAAGGTTTTATTAATAGTATAAGCCTTTGATGATAAGACTTTCTTAGTCATAAAAATGTACTGATGTATAGTACTGTAATGTTGATGAGTTCAATTCAGTATCCATGAAACGAGCTATATAGAATGTATATATTGGGGTTCCTCACAGAACCTGTTATCAAAAGCTCTAGTTAATTGAAGAAGAGCTTTCAAGAATAATTCTCCTCTGAGTATTAAAAATTATTTGGTTGCTCACAGATGACACTCGAATTATCTACAAGGATACCGGCTGTGATGTGACTATTAAGCTGTTTCTCATCTCAAAACTAATATCTGGTGTTACCGCTGGCTCTTAAGAAGTGTTTAGGACAAAGCCTGTTACTACTCACCTAATACTATATTACTATCCTTTGTTGACTTTGTGATACCGTTATTCTCTGGTTAATCAGATTCAAATCCCGTTTGTCATTTGTTAGCGGACACTCTAACAAGCCTTTTCAATCTAGGGATTAGAGTTACTTTAATACTGTATCTCGATTAGACGCTCAATCGCTGTTGCCTTGTTTTAGTGCAAGGTAATGGATACCAATATAATATATGATCAAGGGTTTTAGCGGACATTACAACAAGCTTCCTTTTCAGATTAAGTATAAAATCTTCGAAGAGACCGCAATCGCGTTTTGTTTTTTTGGAAAGTTACTTTCTGTGATACACATCTAAACGCAATTGTTTTGGTGTTATCATCTTGACTTTTCTATCCCTTCAATACCAATTATTTATTAGTTGTGGTGCTCAGTTCTAATTGATTGTTGCAATGCCATTTACTCCAGATTCTATCTACAAATAATTTTATTTTATGTGTAGTGTAGTTCTATATACTTCTCTAAGTTTTATATGTGGAACACAGATGATCTACTACACATTTATGTATTAGAACTTTTACTAGATTCTATAATGCAAAACTAAAAAATTAGTGTGGTTAGGATAGTTGGTTCATAATTCATTTGAAGGTTGCGCGACTCTAATTAAAATTGATTCCAATTAGACAAACTGTTTTTATGGAAAGAAAGAGACTTTAGTGAGTGAATTGCAACAAAAGAATGTTATAGAAGTTAGTGTTTCTATCAATTACTTTAAGGAGTATTGGGAATCATCATATAAGGTTCTTTGGATGATACTTTTTAATTTTTTTCACATCTTGCAAACATTTCTTGACTGCTTAATATATTTACATCATAAAAAATGCTGATGTTTTCATAATACCTTAAAGATTGTTGTGAAAGATCTGCTGTGTCCAAGTTTTTTGATCCTACATATTAAATGATCTATTTTAGCGCGTTAAACTTTAAGGGAGGCTCGGTTGATAATAGGGACGAGTGACCCGTGGCAGGGATAGCAAGAATATAAGTCTCTCGAATTGAAGTGGATGGAAAGTGAACCAACCGTCCTGCTGATGGTTTTGTAGTTTCTGTGGTGGTTTCTCAAAATGTCAGTGATCTTAAATATAATAGTTGCCCAAATTTACTAATGAATGATATGGATATTTGAAATGTGTGGATTTCTCCCTTTTCTCCTCAGAACGTCTGCTCTAATTCTATTTTGTTCCGATGTTTCTGTATATATAATGTTACGTTTTTTGTCTTGTTAATTCTATAGTATATTGTCATAGGTTCTAATTTATATTCTCAGGAAGGGCCAAATTTGGCCCTCTGCAAATCATAGGTGGCTTATGGACAACTTCTTAATGGTAGTTGTTGTCATGGTGTTCTTATTTTTCATGTATCAAAAATCTAATACTTATCTAGAAATTTTCTCTAATGTTCAGTTCCAAAAAACATAAAGGTCATAGTAGTATGCTTCAAATGTTTGTCCTTTTATGGTCCTGTCTGGTAAAAAAGGCTAAAAAATACCCTCAGCAAAAATGATCATTTGTTCGCGTGTTTATAGACAAGTAGGTTTCCAGAGAGATTAATTTATCACACATCAAAATCAGTTGACCCGGCCAAGCACGTACTCAACAGTAATCCATTTTTACTGATTGTCACGTCTATACATCAAATACTGCTGAAGGATAACCCAGCAGATCCGCAATTACGGATCGGTTGTATACTCTTTCTTTACTTTTTTCTTTCCAACACTTAGCAATGAGCTAAAGGGCCTTCTTGTTTTTTAGTCATCAAATCTCGAAATTGGCCAATAGTTATACTTAAATGTTTGTCATGAGGGCAATAACAAAAGTCGCTGACTATGTAAGTCCACACATCATGTGGTTGTGTCTCAGTCTTTGTTAACCAATTTAATGAATTACTCAAGTGTGCCATAGGAACTTTATAAATAACTCAAAGAAGTATTAAATTCATTATGCAGGAGTAAAGGGCTGGATGAAGATTGTATCAGGAATCCCAACTCTATTGTTGAAGATAATGCAGCAGCAGTCGTTTTTCTAAGGAGATTATTATTTCTCCAGAATCCCTAAAAAGGTTGAATTCCACGCTGGGTCATCAAAGCTTAAAATCTATTCATAGATAGATTAAGGCCTAATCCGATCCAAAGGTAGATGCCAAGACAATTTTATATAAAGAAGATGCGAGAAAACCCTGCCTTCCTGGCAAGGATCATCACTCACTACTTAATCATAAGAGACTTTCATTCAAGATGTCAACATTTGTTGTCAAACCACTCACAAGGTTATATCAGAGTCATGGACTCTCTGGATTACAAGGCAGGCAGGCTGTAAAAGAATGTTTTGTCGGAATGGATCCTATGCGATTTGATTCTCAAAAAGAGAACTCCTCCAAAATTGAGCAATGAACTAAATCTTTCCTCAACATCAAACTTAGGTTCAAATACCTTACGAACACTACTGGTGTGGACTTTACAGGGCATCTCGTTGTAAAGATTAATGGTAAGGAAGGAACTTCAAAAAATGTATCTGTTGAATTTTCACCTGCTTTAATATCAGAGCTATTCATGTTGTGATGTCCTTTCAGATATGTCCACTGAATCCTTTTTCTTTCATTTCAAACGTTTCACAAATATTATATGGCAATACCATCCAATTTGTATCAGATATAATGCCAGGGAATTTCACAAAGGTTGGAAACTATACTGTTTAGAATCTTTGTCTTCAATATGTTTTCCGAATATGCGTATCCAATAAATCAAACATTACAAATAAATCAAACTTGGTGGGATCAGTTTGGGAGAGAATGATCCGAACAGTTAAGGGATGTCTCTATAAAATAAGTAAAGCAACCTTAACCTACTTTCAATTGTTAACAAGTATTTCAATATCACCAATGTTATCAGACCTTTAAACTATAGGTCATCAGATAATGATTGGGAAATTATTGTCAAATTCTATTTTTTTGAAAAAAAGGGGGGGGGGGGCCCCTTATGGCAATTCAAACCTCATATTCAATTAAGTTTCCACCCCCATATGGAAAAACTTCCCTCCTCACAACAAGCTTAGCCATAATCTAACTGCTCAAGGAAGAGTTTTGAGACTTTCAGGGAATTATGGTATGAGTCATCTATTAAATTTGCGCCAGACTAGTAGAAATCTCTATCAGTCAGAGTGGAACAACAGAATTAAGGTTGGAGATATAGTCTCTGAGTTCACACACCAACAACACTAGACCCTTCTGGGCTTTTTGGGTGAGTTCTGAATCACTTGGGTGATGACGATAAGATCAGGAGTTGTTATTAAAAAAGAGAGATGGACAACTGTCACAATTCTATTTGTCTCTGCTACACATTGGAGTTAATCTAATTACCAACTCTGTCCTGTGGAGAAACTGATGCTGAAGCAAGCAGTCATGATCTTCAAGTCAGGATGGTCAAAAACAATGAAAATACAGATCAAGTTGATCCCTCAATTTCAAATTCAGTTATTTCAAAGTAATAGTGATACTGCTTTGTAGATGTACAACCTTCAACAGGTATAAATTCACCTAAACTTGACTCTCAACAGAATCAAATTCCTCAGCTCAATTCAGTCAAGAAAGACCTCTTAGACAGGTTGCTGTCAAGTGTCAGAATTCCTAACCTGATCATTATTTTGTAAGTTAAAAATTTAAAATTTTATTAAACATAATTGGTTTTCATTGCAACTCATCAGTGAACAGGATATAAAAAAACTATATATACTTCCACATATATATCTTCTATTTTGCTTGTTTTAGTATTTTAATAAAGGACATAATAAAAAAAAACAAACTATTACTTACCTTCTTTTATATCTTTCATATTTTATTTATTTAGTACGTATTTAGGATGTAAGATATAAAAAGTCATAAGTATCAAATATTATTTAGTGGATATTTGTCCCTCCCCAAAACTTGATATAATTTCAAAAATTGTGGAAACAACAAATATCACTAAAACCAATTCAAATTCAAAAACCGTCCTTTTTAGTCGTGCTTGTGAAAACAAAAAATTAATCAAAATGTAAAAAGGGTATAGAGGTAAATTTCTTCATTTCTTTTCAAATATTATTAACTATCAATCATCTCTATTCTATTTCCATCACAATCAAAATTTACCCTAACATACAAGATTTTATTGATAGATTACTAAAACCAAAAGGCATAGTATGTATAGAGTGATTTAACAAAATGTTAACCGAACACACGAATTTAACTCCACGCACCGGGAAACTGGAATTGTGTACCGTACCGCACCAAAAATCATTTTTGTCTCTTCGCACCGTACCTCTATATTTCTGTGCGCCCCAAAACACTGGAATTGTGTACCGCACCGCACCTGTTTTTGTACGCACCACACTCCACACCGCACAGGGACACTGAAATTGTATACCATACCCCACCAAATGAACACACCGTACCGCACCACACCAAAAATCATTTTTGTCGCACCGCACAGCACCAAAAGTCATTTTTGCGCACCGCACCGGTACATTAGAATTGTGTACGGGGCCGCACTAAAAGTTATTTTTGTCGCACTGCTCTATGTTTTTCTGCGCACCGCGCTCCACATCGCACCTGGACGCTTAAATTTCATATCGCACCACGCTGCACCGCATCAAAATGAGTGCACCGCACCGCACCTCTATGTTTCTATGGGCACCGCGCTCCACACCACACTGCACCACTTTAATTTTAAAATTGCACTGGACTCTAATTGTGTACCGCACCGCACCAAAATGAGCACACCACGTACCGCGCCACACACAGGTGAGTCGGCCAACCCATATATATATATATATATATATATATATTATAAATATATTATATAATATATATATTATATAGTATATATATATATATATATATATTAATATATAATATCTTATGCCAAGTGAAATTTTCGATTTAATCTACGTTGTATAAATGTGGGAAATTGAAGGTACAATGTCTTGCTATTCCTTATCAGCCAATTTTCTTACAACTTGTGATAAGTTATTTTCCTTGTAATATTCTAACAGCTCTGATTCCCATAATTTCCCACAATTTGGTAGTGGGATAGTCTTATAAGAAAAAGTTGCTTATAAGGTCTTATAATGCAGAAGGAGCCTTCTTGTGGGGACCAACATTTCCCACATTTCTCCCCACATTTGGCTTACAATTTTTTGTTTGTTTGGGAAGCTGGGATGAAAAACCGAGTTTACTAGAGTACAAGAATTTTTTCGGGATGCGTCTTCCCACTGAAATTTTTTTTTTTTTTGCTAGTTTTTCTCTTGAATCCTTGAAACAAAGTCGAGTAAAAACTTGAAACAGCACGGACAGTTTTATTTCTCTCAATCATTGGGTGGTGAAACCATTTTTGTTACAATTATCTTTTTATCAGATATTTAGTCGAAACCTGGAAAGTTATTGATCTCTGCAGTAATAAAGTTTCCTCGTTTTCATAATCTTGCTCTTTACCCCAGATTTGGGGCCGACAATACGCCGACAAAACAGGCAGAAATTGTAAGTGAGAAACATGACTGAAGTCGAAAATAAAGCCACTCGTATCATACAGCGCGCGAGCGCGTCGCAGCCAAAAACCCACATTCTAGTCTAGTGTTAAACAATACAACAGGTCGCATGGGGATCCGTTCATTTCGTAAGACCTTCTGCATAAGCATTCCTAGAGTAAGGATTAAGTGGTAATGGGTCCCCAACCCAACTACCAATTATTTTAGTTGCCTCCTCCTAACATACGCTATGGAGATTCTTTTTCTCCGCATATTAGACTCAGTAAAGCAAGATAAAAAAAAAAAAATAGGTCTCTCCTCCCAAGCGCAGCTTTTTTTTCAAGGCCTGGGTACTATATAATCACCTTCCAAGAGTAACTGGGTTTTCACTTTTTCTCCATTCAAAATTCCTCTCACAAACCTTGGGTATCAGTCATCTTTTCTCTTCTACCTCTCATCTCGTCCTTCGAATTGTTTTCAGCCATAATTAGATGAAGCCTCTTCTGCAACTACACTCTGCTACTACTGTAAAAATACATGTGGTAGCGATAAATAAATAAATTGCATTTACCTATTCCCGATAATAACAACTGGGATATGTGTAGTTTAATTGTGATAGATGTCACATAAAAAGTAAAAAGCACTCACAAGTCCATCAACCCATATACAAGTTATTGATCATGAAACTACTGCCGTAGTAACACTTCTTTCAACATTAAATCTATTGGCCGATGGTTTTGTCCATGAGCACTTTTTAATAACCAATTTTAAACATACTTGAATTAATCACTGACATTTACTCCCTTTAACTTTATATTAACATGAATTAACCCGTGTTTTACACTTGATTATAAATTAGGTTTCTGCATGTTTGCAAATGAAGCTTCATCCCATCCAACGTTCAATCCTATCGGTAAAAGGATAAAATAATCAAATGAAAAATGAATACTAAGTCAAAATTGATAAAAAATAGTTGGGAATAAAAGAAAATGTTTCATTGAAGTTCATGAGAATGGAAAATTCTTGTACGCAAAGAAAGGTAACAAGTGGCAGAATTTTTTTTTTTAGTTTGAAAGACTATAAAGCTTTTAAGATTTTAAAAAAAAAAGCATTTCATTATTCATAAATTCAATGGGCTGGAGAAAAGTTTAAAAAAGTGCCTGTGTCAATGCTTCCAAGTTGGCACAATCCAACAGATATGTGAATCAAACTCTAGAAGGTAATCAGAAAAATAGAAATAAATAATCACCTTTTCCGAACTCGATACAGAACTATGAATTAAACTTAAATCTTTTCTGCAAATTACATTAAATATTTTGTCCCAAAATACATAAATTGACAAGTTATACATTTTGAAACTATAATTGGACTGCATATTAAACTATTTACATCAATAATTTATATATCATGAACTGGAATACTTTCTTTGGTTCGTTAAAGTGTTACGTGGGAGACGATTCAAGTCATCACTTATTTATTCGTTGGAAATGGGAATCTTAAAATGAAAATGATAATACAAACGATTTCCAAATACAGGGTTCTCCAGTCTATGTGGCAATTCTTGTTTCCACCATAAAATAAAGATTAGGTAGCTAAAAAAAAAATGGTATGAAGCCTCCAGTCATAGTGTAATTAAACAAATAAGAAAATGAAAGAGGATACACATTAATTTGAATTAGACCAGCTTACTGAGCCTAATCAGTAAAAAATAAAACTCTAAAACTAAATAACAATTTACTGCGACAGACACTATTACTCATTGTGATGTTTGATAAATGATTGGTTAGATAACAATTGCTATACCATATTTAGGACAAGAATGAACGTTTTCTAACATATCTTATTGCTTTACATGGAAATGTTTTACCGAAATAATGAAGGGCTAAAGAAAGATAAATTATTTACCAATTTATCAATTAAATGTTACTCGAGTGTTAAAGTAAAAGAAATATAAT
Organism: Trachelipus rathkii; assembly: GCA_015478945.1. NCBI lineage: Eukaryota > Metazoa > Arthropoda > Malacostraca > Isopoda > Trachelipodidae > Trachelipus > Trachelipus rathkii. The sequence continues at coordinate 84,660 of JABUQX010007624.1, read as the reverse complement.
TAGAATTAAAGAGTTTCTGAAATATTTTCAACATAAATGCTTTTTCTTTAAGATTGAGAGGTAACATCTCAAATGCTTAGGAATGGTTTAACGAGAGTAGATCAGACTCTGTTAACAAACCCATATTGCACAATGCTACAAAGCATCCTTACGAAAATATCATTATATAATATACTATAATATATAATACACAATGAGAGTATAAATATATATATATATAATATTATATAATATATTATTATATATATATATAATTATATATATATATATATTATATATCATATATATATATATGACGGAGAAAAAAGAAATAAGCTAAAAGAGTATATATGTAGGAGAAACAGAGAGGTAAATGAACAGTTTTGGAGGAGATGAATGAGGGACAAACAAGGGAATAGGAAGCTCTTCTGAGAAAGCGCGAAGTTAAGAATGAGAATAAGGGGAATCTGCTTAGAATAACTGATAGGTATGGTGGGCTTTGTAACTGATGAATGGAGTGTGAGGAGGTGCTGGAAAGAACACTTCGAAAATCCATAGACAATATTAACAGTAATAGATGAAAGGTGTTAAGTGATGTGTGTGCGGTTTTTGAGGTGCAAGAAGGAATTAGGATTTTGGGACTGAGTTATAGGAAGGAGAGGTAATGGGGAGAGTGAGGAAGTGTGCAAGAATGGTAAATCTGCAGGGCAGGCATAAATAGACTTATATATATATATATAGAGCGGAGGCGAGATGGTATTGAATTGGATTTGGAAGTTGGTAATAAAGTCGTTATATGAGGGTATAGTTGCCAAGGGACTTGGAGGAGGCAGGTATAGTACCCTATAGTAAGGTAACGGGAGAAAATGGAACATGTAGAAATTACTAGGGAATAAGTGTTTATGGAGGGTGACTCTATAGGGAAGGTATTGCTCGTTTATTTTGGTTCGAAAGACGCGTCGAGGTGACTGAAGACCTGATCTGAGTGAGAACAAGTGCGATTTAGGAGTGTTTAAGGTGTGTGGATCAAATCTTTACATTGAACACAAATGATTGAGAAAATGAGGAGAAGAGGAATAAAATTGTATTTAGGTTTTAGGATTTGCAACAGGGTATTGATAGAGTTACTAGCTATTTATGGCCGAGGTTATTAGTGATATAGTGGCTGTAGTGTTAGGCTTCTGGAATGGCAATCAAATATGTATGACGATAGTGAAGCGTGTGTAAGAATAAATGGGTGTCATCTGATTGGTTAGGATTAATAGCGGAGTGGATTAATAGCTGTGTGTTATGTCGCCTTGGTTAATCAATTTGTATAATGGATGGGTAATGAAAGAATCGAGGGTGGGGATGGCAGGAAAATGGTGTTAGAATGATAGAGAATGGAGATGAGTGAGAGGAGTGATCCTACCTAATGTATATGCAGAATGAGTTTTTCTCGTGTGGGCGAATCTGAAGAGAGTTTGAGGGATTTGTAGAGAGATTTGGCAGGGTATTGTAAATAAGGAGGGGTTTGAAAGTAACCGTACGATAGAGTAAGGTTATGGTTGTGAGTGAGGACAGTCCTCGTGTGGAAGCTTATGTAGATGTGAGCAAGATGGAGCAATGTCATGAGTTTAATATTTAGGATATATATTGATGAAAAGGAAGGTTGCTTCGTTGCAATTTTTAATCAGTTGGTGAATGTAAAGGACTAAGTATTGAGTGCTAATAGGTCTTACATTGAGCGGTATGTGTAACTGTGTCTATTGATGATTAGTAGTGATGACTATGGTCTGGAATAAGCAATATAGGATCTAAAGTTCAATGGTTCAGATGGACAATCTTAGGGCATGCTCGGTGTGAGAAGAATTAAAAAATAGGAAATGAATTATTAGAGAGTTGTGTGTGTGAAGAAAGGGGTAAAATGGAGATAAATGAAAGTATGTGAGATGGTTTTTGGTCATGTGGAAAGGTCATGAGGAAGGATGGATGATAGTGGTTAAGCGGATGTATAGTGCGGAGTGTGTTGGGAACCGACGGCTGGGAGACCTGGAGGGATTGAGTCGGTGAACGAATTGCCTGAAGGAGAGAAATGTAAGATTTGGCAGAGGCGAGAATAAAGGTGCATGTAGAGGAGAGAATGCGGCGTTTTAAGGCATGGTTGATCGGCAACTGGCAAGGGATGAAACCCTTACATTGAACGATTTACCCATAGTGAGGGAATCCGTCACGGTCCCATGAAGCTCTAGGGTGGATTTTCTGTCTGTGAAGAGTTTTAACTAATTAATGGTACAGACGGGGCGGTAAGGCTGGGCTTTCTTTTCGACGTTTGTTATGTTCTACTGCTTTTCTTTTGTATTTGCTTGTTATCACCTTACTCCAGTCTTGGGAAAAAAAGTAGAATAAGAAATATATTATATATATATATATATATATATATAATATATTATATATATATATATTTATATATAATATATAATTATATATATTATATATATAGTATATATATTATATATATATATATATATATTATATATATATATATATATTATATATATATATTAAGACATCTTTTTATTCCCTTTGGGTTCGAAATTCGAGAGGCCTCGCTGTGTGGATTATACAAAGTGTTTTACCACTGGACACGATGAGCTAAAATGAAAACTTGGCAAAACATTAATTCCCAGAGCTTCCCCATCAGAGAGATGATGCATGTTCAATATCATTTTTTAACAATGCTAATACTCTCACATTCAGATAAATACCGAGCTCTCGCTGTTAGTAAAAGAAGTGTTTCTAACACGGGACCACGATGCAGCTAAAAGGAAACTTGGAGAATACTTCTTCAAGAGGCTTCCGCGCTCACACTCGGGTCCCACTCGGCAGAATAGATGTATCAATATCAATATACTGATGGGACGTTTGTTTCAACATTTCCTCTTCTTTTTTAATGTTCTTCAAGGTTTCCTTTTCTCCCTTTTTCCTTCAACGTTCCCATTTCTATCATGCATTAATTACTTTTTTTTTATTTCCAAAATGAGAAAATAATACTTGCTTTATATTTTCGACACTGTGAGAGAATTAGCAGTTTGTAAAAAATCTAGATATAATTAAATAAAAATTTATTAAAAATATATATATATATATATATGATATATATATATCATATATAAAAATATATTTATAATATATGTTGTTTTTTTTGAGTTCGTGCTACAGACACGCACTGGGTTGATAATTAACTCCATGGGTGGGTCCTGGCTCATACCTATATTTTAATTGTCGCAAAAGAAAATTTAGATGGCGAAATAAATAATTAGTCAAAAAATAAATAAATAACGTGTTAAATTTTGATGACTCAGTAGGATTCACAAACTATTTAATGTTGTGAAAAATTTACATTTTCTTGGAGATAGAGAAGAGTATATAGTTACTATTTAAAGTGGGAGGATTCAGATGATATATGAGCCTTTTAGGTTTATGGACCATAGAGTAGGATAATGACGAGCGACGAATTGCGGGTCGGGGTTAAGGACAATCACATGAAGATATAGCGACAGCAAAATTGCAGATGGGAGGGGAGGTATCCGTGATAAGGGACCGACCGGGGCGGGAGATTTTGGCGTTTTGGCCGGGGTGCTCGAATTTCAGCGGGCGAGGGGCGGGTTAGATAAAATTAGAAATGTAAGTCAAAACACTGGAAAGTCTTAAAACTTAGCATGAAAATTAAATATAAATTTCAATTAATTAATAATTTTAATTTATAAAAAAAAAGGCAATATCATTTAAATCGATTCAATTTAATAAAATTTCGTAAAGAAAATTTTTAGAAAATATTAGAATAATTAGAGGAAAATGGAATTAAATATGTATATCTGCTGGCTGGAAAGCCTAGTATATATAATATATTGGATATATATATTATATATATATAATTAGTTATATATATATGATAGGGTTATATATATATCATATGTATATATATAATATATATGTGTTGAAAATCGGTCAGAAGAAATATATTAGTGTATTTCAAGTATACGCACGACAGCAAGGACATTCGAAATATTTTAAAAGAATAGATTTCATGGAGTGACCTTGGGAGAATGTGGATGGGGGAAGAAGGAGAAAGAGTGCTGATTGGAGATTTAATGCCAGAATGGGAAAGAGAAGAGGAGAATTGGAGAGAGTTTTGGGTGTGTGGGGAGAAGAGATTAGGAAGAGAGATTGATAGAGTACTGTATGAGGAATGATTGAAGATTATGAACACTTTTTATAAGCATCGGGAGTCGCACATCTATACGAGATATAGATGGAAACAAATAACCCAGCAATTTGAGTCAAAAATCGATAATTAGACTATATGATAGTATATTATCAGAAAATAGGTAAAGAACATTAAACGGTGATACCAGGAGTGTCAGTTGGATGCGGATCATAGATTGTGGTGGCAGATCATTGAGGATGCGGGGCGACGAAGGAACTGTTAAGGAACAAGAAAAGCAACAGTGATCAAAGATAACAGGCTTTGTGAATATGAAGGAGGAGGGAAAAAGTACAACAAGAGAATGAAGAGACCTTGTAGACAGTGGATGGAAGATGAGAGTTTGCAGGATGCTAATACAAAGAAGTTGCAGAGAACAACGCTTGGTATAAGGTGGTGGGAGGAGCAAGACAAAAGGACACACACAATGTGGAAAGAAGAATGTGAAAGACTGCATCAGAAAAAGAAAGAAGAAAATGAGAAAATGCTGCAAGAGAAGAAACGGGGAGAATTTTCTAGATTGAATTTACAGTAATACATGTTAGCACAGAGTAGTAATAAGGGAGGGCGAGAAGGAGGAGGCGAGAGAAGAAGAGAAGATAGGCTGCAGAATTAACCGATTAAGTAAATGAAGGGAAAGAAAAAGCTGTTTAAGAGTGAGCGAATGCATATGAGGAAACGAAGAAAAAATCAGAAACATAAATAAAGAAATGGAGAGATGCTGTTTAAAACCGAAGAAAGGAATATAGAATAAGGTGGACAGAACCCTATGAAGACTTTAGAACGTAGAATACGGAGCACAAGAAAAGCGGTGGCAGACAGGGAGAGCGGAGGAGGAGAAGGATTACATGAAGAAATATGAGGAGGCTATAAAAAGAATGAAAGGGCCAAAGTGCCTGAGAAGATGGAATGGCGGTTTCGAGTTGGTGATGATGGGAGGAGAGGATTAAGGAGAGAAGTCTCAACCTCTATGTTGAACATTTTGTTGGAGAGAATGGAAAAGTGCCGGAGAGATGGGAGAAAGCTATAATAATACCAATATATAAAGTAAAGGAGATCAAGCAAACTGTGAAAACTATAGAGGAATTTCATTAGATAGGACCACCTGGCAAACAATTCTACGAAAAAAGAATATTGAAGCAAAGTTGAGATGCATTGTGGCAGCGAGATGGGAGAGGAGCAACATGGGAATAGAGGAGGAAGAGGACGACAGATCTCCTGTTTACACTAAGGATAATTATGGAGAAGATGTTAGAATACACGGCAAGAGTTTTTATGTTGCCTTTATTGATCTGCAAAAGGCTTTTGATTCTGTAAACCGAGGGAGAGATATGGAAGTCTGGAAGTAAAAATTATGGAGTGCAGTGGACGATTGAAGGAAAACAATAAATGAGTATGATACGAAAAATGTAGTTGTACATCAGACGGAGATGAAATGAGTTATATGGTTCGAGTAAAAACGGGAGTAAAAAAAGGGAGTGTATTATCGGCCTCATATATCTGTTAGATATTATATTTAGATGTCAGTATAAGTACAGTGAAGCGAGGATCCTGGAGGTCTTTGCATGGGAATATACTCGCGTATGCGGAACGATATAGCATGTTGAGTGAGAGGATCGAGAAGATACGAGAGGTGGTGAGGCTGTTTGCGGAAGAGTTGCAGGAGGCAAGGGATGAAAGATGAATGTACAGTGAAAAAGAGAATATTAGGTAACGGAGGAAGCGACGAAGGCATGAGGAGATGGTAGGAGGGGAGGAGGTGAATGGCGGGGGATTCCTGCGTTTATCTTAGGTGGATGTTTTTAACAAAGAGGGAGGTATAGTGGAGAGGTCAGGATATATTAGAGAATGGAAAAATTATTGACACGCTCATGAAGAAGCATTATACCATTGAGAAACAGACGGAAGTCTGGAATGGGATTGTTAAAAAAGGTAATCTTCGAAAGTATAATGACCCGACGCTGCTGTACGGAGCCGAAAACGTGGACTATACTACGAGAAGAGAGGAAGCAGATAAACAAGCGGCGAATGAGAGCTCTCTAGAACAAATGACTGGAAGAAGCAGATAGAGAATAAGGAACGAAGTATCAGAAAACTGAGATAGAGTGAAGAAGATCTATACTGAAGATGGATGTTTTTGGGGGGGGAAAAGGGGGGGGAAAAATGGTGTGGGCATCTGGAGAGGATGCAACTCGGGACAAGGAGCCGAAATAAGATGTGGATGGACATCACTGAAGAGAAGGACTGAGGGCTTAACGAAGAAGAGATAGGTGAGCCGAATCGGGTGGGATTAGATTCTACTAAATAAAGATGCCAGCTGCAGACAATGAGAGTGGTTAGAAAGAAGAAGAGGTACCTGCCTCGGAGTGGTCAGGAAGAATGTCTGGAGGAGGCCCTTTTAAAGCAAGCGAACTAGACAGAGATAAAAATAACCTTCTTAAAAAGGAGGAAAAGAAGAAGAAAAAGAAATAAATAAATTACAAAATAATATATTTCAGAGGAATCAATAAATTAGAGATTTGAAAAAGAGATGTGGTGAATATTTTGATCTTTTCTTAGAGATATTTACTTCTAAATAAATAAATACATTATATTTTATTTATACTCTTTATATTATTTCTTCTTTTTTATTCGTTCTTTGATATATCAATTTCGAATGATTTTATGTTAAAAAAAACTCGGAAAAATTATAATTTGGCCTCAATTTAATTTGAAATCATAAGTAAATACCAAAAAAAAAACTTGATTCATATTATGTTGTATGTATATAGTATGCATGATTTTGTTAACAAAGCTGTAAATCGAATATAAAATATAATTTTTTCTATTTTGTTTGATTTAACCTCTTATTATTTAGTGTAAAATTTACAGTTAACCCAGAAAACCCCGGTTTTTCTGATTTTTGGCAGGCGGCCGGGGCCGGGGTGCGCTAAAA
>JABUQX010007624.1:40000-72500 GCA_015478945.1 Trachelipus rathkii | reverse complement strand
GTTATTTCAGGTTCAGGCTTAGGAGTTAGAAATGTAGGTTTCCTACCTTTTTCAACCATGTTTAGTTTATATCAATTACCACAAACAAAAACTGTCATACAGTCACAAGGAAATCAATCATTTACTACGATTATATGCCACACAATTTATAATATAATTCTTCTTTGAACATGATATTAACGCTAGGGTAGGGAATAGGGAAGACGAAAGAAGACCGATATATATCGATATTGATATTTTATCCCGAGAGTATCGAAAAAATATCGATAATATTTTTTCAGCCGATATATCGATATATCGATACTTTATCCTCAGTATCGAATCAACGATATTTTTTTAAGCCAATAGCTGCGTTTGCAGAAGCCCGAGTGCAGCCCGTGTGCAAAATCGACTCGGAAACTCTTCGAATTGAAAAAAATTACATTTACCAATCAGAGAACAGGAAATTTGAGTACCTGGGAAACGGCTGAGCGCGCCCGTCGGATCAGCTGACAATTGTAAACAATTCTCTTATACTTATGCATCTATTTTATGAAATGATCCGATATATTTAGTATCCTTAATATAAAAGTTAACCAAAATATTAAAAAACTTTTGGCAAACCATTTCCGACACATGTTTTGTAAAGAAATTTGTTTGTAAACAAAGTATCCTTCCGCAGTCCGCCCGTTTACTAATTCCCGAAATCGAGGATTTAACAACGGGCGCCTGACTGTGACGTTTACGTGACGTAGAAGTGCGCAAACGGACGCTGGAAACGATGCATGTGCACCTGTGTGCCCGCCCGGGCTGCAGTCAGGCTTCTGGAAACGCAGCTGTTTTCGTTTTTGCATTTGTGCTTACGAAACGCAAGAAATGCTAAAGTTTGCGTTAGTTTTTGTAAAATTTAGCACAAATTTAGGAAAATGCTAACCAAACGCAAAGAATTTCCTAACTTCTGTAAAGTTGCTATTTCATGTGCTTGCCGAATTTAGGAAAATGCTTATGAAAAAATGTAAACAAACTAGATGGTGGCACATGATAGTGGCGTAGAGGTCCGTTTGATTTGATGAATATTTCATTCATAAAATTAGCTTTAAATCTAATTTCCTCCAAATCGATAAACTCCATCACAATTCACAATAGTTGATCAACTATTTGTAATATAAACCATTTGTTTTTTTTTATTTCTGTTTATTAAAAAACCACGTGCTCCATCACAACAGCTGATCAAAATAATTGTAAACAAACGTTCGTTTATGTACAAAATTCGTGATAAAACTGAATTAGCATTTCTTATCGAGCATAAGCACAAGTGACAAAAACGATAACGTCTCTAAGCCGTTTACGTGTTTGCATTTGTGCTTACGAAACGTAAGAAATGCTAAAGTTTGCGTTCGTTTTTGTCAAATTTAGCTCAAATTTAGGAAAATGTTCACCAAACGTAAGGAATTTCCTAAATTCTGTAAGGTTGCTATTTCCTGTGCTTGCCAAATTTAGGAAAATGCTTATGAAAAAATGTAAACAAACAAGATGGCGTCGTAGAGGTCCGTTTGATTTGATGATTGTTTCATTTATAAAGTTAGCTTTAAATCTAATTTCTTCCAAATCGATAAACTCCATCACAATATAGTTGATCAATTATTTGTAATGTAAACCATTTGTTATTTTTTTTTTATTTCTGTTTATTCCAAAAACCACGTGTTCCATCACAACAGCTGATCAAAATATATTGTAAACAAACATTCGTTTATGTACAAAATTAGTACTAAAACTGGACTTAGCATTGACTTACTTGATTTAGTTTTCGTTGCAGCCACCAGCTAGGGCAATTTTGCAACTGTTCATAGAACCTCCTCAAATCAGACAATTCATAAAAAGATCCATTATATCATTAGCTTCTAAGGTAATTGAGATTCATTCTTCATAATTAAATCAGATTTAGAAAATTTATATCTTCCAAATATTTTATAAGAGTATTTGCCGGAAAAAGAAAAGCAAGAACATTAAATAAATCAAAATTGAGAGAAAGAGTATCACAAGTATTTATCAAATGTTGTCTATGAACCCGAAAAGTTGGACACTCATTGAAAAGATTTAATTTATTATTATTGTTATTATTATTATTATTATTATTATTATTATTATTATTATTATTATTATTATGTATAATTATTTATTATATATTCTAAAATATATATATATATATATTATATATATAGGACTGTTATGTTTTACGACTCCGTCAGTGTTGATTTTTTTTGTTTTTTTTTTATATATTATCAGTATATGATCCTAACAGTCAATTTAAGGGGTGACGGACATGGATTCAAAATATATAGGACCAGTTACGTTTTACGACTCCGTCAGTTTTAAATTTTTTTTTTTTTTTTTAAATTAAAGAATTCCCAAGGGTAAACCGCAAAGTTGGGGGGGGTCGGGGTCTCCCGGCCCTTCCGGGGGGAGCAAGAGGGGGGGACTATTTTCCCCCCCCCCCCCCGGGGGGTCCCCGGAACCCCCCCCTCTTTGGTTTTTGGGTGTCGCGGGGTCCTCCCCCCTCCCCTACGGGTATGGAAAACTTCCCCCCTCTTTTTCCCGTTGGCTCGTGCCCTCTTATTTTTTTTTTTTTTATTTTTTATTATTATTTTTTTTACATTTTGTAATAAGCTTTAATATGCTGATACAAATATGTAATTGGTTTTTCATTACGTTGTACTTTTTCGAGATTTTTTATTAAAAAAAAATTTTTTTTTTTTTTTTTTTTTTTTACATTTTTGTAATAAGCTTTATACGCTGATTTCAAATATGTAATTGGTTTTTCTGTAAGTGTCGTACTTTTCGAGATATTTCATTTTTTTAATTTTTTGATATAAATGTTGATTTTTAATAAATTGATTTAAAATATTTCGAATTCTTGAATCATGTCCATCACACTGAAATTCATTTTTAGTATCATATACTAGCAATATGTTAAAAAAACACAAAAAAAAATCAAAAAACTGACGGAGTCTTAAAAACATACAGGGAATTAATATATTAATATAATATATTATATATATATATAATATTACTTATATAATATATATATATATATATATATATAATTATATAATTAGTATATATATATAATATATATATATATATATATTATATATATATATATATATATATATAATATAGATATATAATATATTTATATAAGGTCAATTTCAGTTTCCTTGCTTTTTGACGGAGGTGATTCAAAATATTTTCATTGCTGACTTCTGTGCTGAGATCTCGATGAATTGACATTAAAGCAAGACCTGTAATGCGATCCTCTCCAACACTATTCCCTAAAGGGCTAGATCCAATATTTGGCATTTTGGGACCCCATTTTAACCCCCACCTAAAAATGGACATAAAATTCTTAATTTTCAGACAATTTTGTTGGAAAAAAAGCAAACGGCAGCTTATTGTGACCTCTAAAACGTCTATTTCGGGTGTTTTTCAGTGTCTGTAGTCATTGTTTCGGCGTTTTCATTTTTTCCAAACCTAATTTTTGACATTTTTTTGTATCAACTTCTACAATTTTTTTTCGAAATTACTTCAAACTTGAAATATACATAGATGGGTCTATTACGCAAAAAATGCACATAGAAGTTTTTTGATTTTTGGAAAATTGTGCTCGGCAATTGAAAAAAAAAAAGTGGATTTTGAAATTCGACATTGCTGAGCACAATTTTTTAAAAATCAAAAAATTTCTCTGTGCATTTTGTGCGTAATAGACCCATCTATGATTCTAAGTATATTTCAAGTTTGAAGTCATTTCGAAAAAAATTGTTGAAGTTGATACGAAAAATTGTCAAAAAATTAGGTATTGAAAAAATGAAAACGCCGAAACAATGACTAAAGACACAGAAAAACACCCGAAATAGACGTTTTATAGGTAAAAAAAACTGCGGTTTGCTTTTTTTCCCCATCAAAATTGCCTGAAAATTAAAAATTTTGTCCATTTTTAGGTGGGGCTAAAATGGGGTCCCAAAATCCCAAATATTGGATCTAGCCCTAAATACGTTTTCAGACGCCTTAATGTCGAAAAGGTTCTTTCTACTGTTGCGGTGGATACAGGCAATACTGCTAAGATATTCAGGAGAGTAGCAATGTTAGAAAACCTCCTCTTGTCACACTTAGCCAAAGCACCGATCGCAGTTTTTGGTTTTTCATTTTCTAGCAGCCATTTACGCTGCAGAGAGACCACTCTCCTTTTAGTGTACCCTCGTGAGGGTCTGGAAGGTCGTCTTTATAAAAGAGGATGCTTTTTTCAATATGCTTATAAGGTACATTGCACTTTCTGATAAAATATATAGTGGTTTCATGCGAGAGAAATCGATCATTCAACGAAAAAATCAGATCATCAATAAACGGAATAAAAACTGAGATGCGGTAATATGATTCGGGATCTGATGTAGGCACATTACAACGATATTTCTGGAACTTCGTAGTTTTTGGAATTGTTATTTCAATACCTAAGCTATACATTTTTAGCTTGTGTGAATATGGTTTTAAACTCTGTGTCTGCATTTTGTCATCTTTTTCAGAAGTTGAATAATGTCTTTTACTAAGTTTATTGCACTGACAATGTCCAAATGGACACTCTGTAACTGTTTTGACAAGGTGTAGGTTATTCCCAGAAATTTACTTAAAAAGTATAATGTTATTATAAAATTCAAATTACTGATTGAATTTAACAACGAAGTAGCTTTCTGTGATAATTCACCATTCCATTCTTTTATTTCTTCCAATGACGCAAGTATTGGCTCAAAAGTCTCTTTAAAAAGGAAAACAGCTTCATGCCGTTCACACCATCTGGTCTCGCACATCTTTTTGATCCTCTTGTTATTTTGGTTACTAGAAAACTTTTATTTTATCTTCTAGAAGTTTTGTGCGCTTCGGACTCGATCGAAAAAAAGTGCATATTTCAGAGATGAATCCTAAGACGTTTCAAATTGCCTGAATTTTAGAAGAGTCTGAGAGACATAGATTTAAACAATGTGCCACGCAATTTGTGTATAGAGCTTTAGGATACTCATTCCGAATAACAGATTGCACTCCTCGGAATTCGCCTCTCATGGAAGAGGCTCCACCATATCCTTGGCCTCTTAAACTTTCGAGTTTTAAACCAAGATAGCCGAGTCTCTTCAAAATTACATTTCCCAATGCTTTCCCTGAGGTATCATAAACCGGAACAAATGATAAAAAAATCCTCTCTTAAAGTAAAAGGAGTATCACCTCCATCACCACCAGTCGCGTACCTTACACAAAGTGAAAACTGTTCTGTTTGGGAAATATCCGTTGTTTCATCAGCTAATGTTGAAAAAAATTTGTTTTCATTAACCTCTTCCACTATTTACCTTTGTATAAGCTGACTAAATGACTGTATGATTTTATTCTGTATCATCGGACTCGAATACATTGAATTTTTGGACGATAGAAGTAAGTGGTTCTTCAAAACCTGGTCACCTCCATTTGCTCGAAACCTAAGAAGGCTTCTAAAATTTCCGTCATTTTCAGCTGGAGTTGATAATTCAATACGTCCAGAGTCACTTGAGCCCCTTAATGCAAGACCTTACTGGCCACATAAACATATAGTTTCAATAACTGGTACAAGTTTTTCTCTATTTTCCTTCACATTTTTCTTATTTCGATTGTCCAATTGTTTGTCTATGCTTTCGATTTTTTCTGAATAAGAGCTTCAATATTATCTTATATATATATATATATATATATATATATATATATATATATATATTATATTTTTTTTTATAATATAAATATATATATATATATATATATATATATATATATAATTATATATATATATATTATGTTTATATTTATAACCCACACATAGTCATATATATATATATATATATATATATATGTAGTTTGTTTTCTGCTGAAAAAATTGCACTGTCGATAATTTCGGGGGGGGCTGCAGCCCCCTCAGCCCCCCCCCCCTGGCTACGCCCCTGGTATTTATCAAATGCTGTCTATGAACCCGAAAAGTTGGACACTCAATGAAAAGATGTTGTAAAGTAAGTCTTACATTACAGTGTACACAAATAGACGGAGGTCTATTTTCAAAAAAGTGCGCATGAGTCAACTTTGTAGTGCTCATCCTCAATCTAGACAAAACTACTTGATTTCTCCTTCCAATGTTGCAAGTATATGACCAATCTTGAATCAATGGCTTGACTTTAGTGGGCATATACTGCTTTCTCTATTCCACAGGGACTGCCACAAAGATAAACATGATTTGTACACCAATAATCTAAATTCAGACACAGAATATCCAATGTTCATCTTCCTTCCAATCAAACCTGCCTCCTTTGCAGCTTCATATACTTTACTCTTCTATGGCTTGGAATCCAGATAACTTGGATGCATACACCATCCTCAAAACTACCTAGAAGAGCGTGTATTCGGTGTATGGATTAGCATTTCTTATCGAGCGTAAGCACAAGTGACATAAACGATAAAGGCTTAATGCCGTTTTCGATTTTGCATATGTGCTTACTCTCGATAAGAAATGTTAAGCCAGTTTTAGGCTTTTAGCACGAATTTCGGGCATAATCGAACGTTTTCTTTACATAAATTTTGATCAGCTGTTGTGATGGAGCACGTGGTTTTGGAATAAACAGAAATAAAAAAAAATAACAAATGGTTTTTATTACAAATAATTGATCAACTATTGTGATGGAGTTTATTGATTTGGAAGAAATTAGATTTAAAGCTAATTTCATGAATGAAACATTCATAAAATCAACGACCTACTACGCCGCCATCTTGTTTGTTTACATTTGTTCATAAGCATTTTCCTTAAATTCGGTAAGCATGGGTAAATAGCAACCTTACAGAATTTAGGAAATTCCTTACGTTTGGTGAGCATTTTCCTAAATTTGTGCTAAATTTGACAAAAACGAACGCAAACTTTAGCATTTCTTACGTTTCGTAAGCACAAATGCAAAAACGAAAACGGCTTTAATTGTTTATTATTTTTTTGATTTTTTTAGAAAAAAAATCAATTTTTAACTTTTTTGATTTATTGATTTTTTTTATTTTTTTTTATTTTTTCAGATTCGTGACGTCACGCGATATATATATATATATATATATATATAATATATATATATATATATATATATATATATATATATATATAATATATATATATATATATATATATATATATATATATATATATATAGCATATATATTATATAATATAATATATATATATATATATATATATATATAGGCACTTCTCCTTTAAAAGGTAGTTACAAAAAATGTCAAAATATCGACAATCGCAGAAATCTGCTCGTGCAGCCCAGCAGTGTCACTGTTAGCTAAAACCCAATAGAAAGATCGCAAAAGTTCCACAAGTTGCTTATTTTTATCATGTTAATTTTTATATTGTTAATTTTTTTTAATTTTTTTTTTATATTATTTTTAAGGGGCTCGAGCCGACGGAGGGACAGAGGGGGGACGAAGTCCCCCCGTCGTCCCCCGCTGAGGCCGAGAGACCCTGACTCTTTCAAAATCTTTGCTATTTAATCTTGGGTATTCCTTTAGCAAAAAAAAAAAAAAAAAAAAAACCTCATTTGCAACCTTGTCGCACTTTTGCCTTGAAATAATCGAAAAAAAATCGATTACATTGTTTGTTCGATATATATCGGTTAACTACCTTTTAAAGGACAAGTTCCTATATATATATATATATATATATATATATATATATATATATATATGTAATACAATATATATAATATATATATATATATATATATATATATTAATATATATATATATATATATATATATATATATATATATATATATATATATATATATATATATATATATATATATATATATATATTGATTTATTGATTTTTTTATTTTTTTTTATTTTTTTTATTTTTTTTATTCTGATTTTTTGTATATTTAAGTTAAATATACAAAAAAAATCAAAAATAAATAAAATAAAAAATAAAAATAAAATAAAAAAATCAATAAAATCAAAAAAATCGTGATTATTTATAAAAAAATCAAGTGAAAAAATCAATTGATTTTTTTCATTTGATTTTTTTCGTGCCATCCCTGCTTAAATTATAATGTATCGAATTATATCAATATTTTCTAGCGATATTATCGAAAGTAATTCGATATTTTTTAAAATATCGATATGCTGATATATCGATATTTTTTAGATATCTGACATCCCTAATGTTCTGTTTTCTGAAGTGCGTTTTCTGATTTCTGAAATCAGAACATAAACCCTCTTCTGAACAGTGTTGCCAGACAGGTCATGAGAAATTACCCATTCTCTTGACCGAAAATATACCCAATTAAAGGAAAAATTACCCTCACCAATATATATATATATATATATATATATATATATATATATATATATATATATATATATATATATATATATATATATATATATATATATATATATATATATATATATATAGTTATTAATAAGTATATATATATATATATTGAATAAATGTATAATATAATATATATATATATATATATATATATATATATTGAAGGGGGTAAGTGAGTTGACTTGAGAACCACCTTCAATAGAGGGATATTCGTTGTTGAAGAGTTGAAGCGTTGTCACGATAAAGTGGCGTTTCTTCCCGGAGGCTGCTTAGGAATCTTCAGTAGGGCTAGCAGCCCCCTGCCCCAGACGCCACAGAACTCCCCCCAGTGACAATGCCGCGAGCACACTCCGCTCTGCGCACCTGGAAGGACGTTGGTCAGCTGTCAGATGAGAGCCAGGTGTGCACACATTAAAGCCACTGAGAAGGCTTCGACCACTCTGTACTCTTACGTGCAGTTGGTCTGCACCGTGCAGTTGCAAGAAAGCACAGTACAGGCGTACAGGATGACCGAACCGAGCAGGCGCCCAGCAGAAGAAACTTGATTTGATGGGTGTTCATAATTGCTTGCTGGTGTTCGCTGTGCCACTCCAGTGGCACTGGTCACTCCGGTGGTCACCAATTTGAAGGGGGTAAGTGAGTTGACTTGAGAACCACCTTCAATAGAGGGATGTTTGATGTTGAAGAGTTGAAGCGTTGTCACGATAAAGTGGCGTTTCTTCCCGGAGGCTGCTTAGGAGTCTTCAGTAGGGCTAGCAGCCCCCTGCCCCAGACGCCACAATATATATATATATATAATATAGAGAGAGATAATATAATATTATATATATATATATATATATATATATATATATATATATATATATATATATATATATATATATATATATATATATATAATAAGGTTACATAAGTAGACGGTGCACGATCCGTTACTTCCGATACTAACGCGAACTAGTTTTTTGAGTAAGCAGAACGGACACGTTATTTTCTTTCATGTAACGCTCCGAATAAGTTCCGTTATTTTTTCATCCGTTACTTTTTTATCCGTTACATTTTGTTTCGACTTTCTTGACTTAATAGACCAATTGACCACCCCGATTCAAGCCTAAAAAATCCTTTAAAAATATATATTATATATTATATATATATATATATATATATATATATATATATATATATATATATATATATATATATATATATATATATATATATATATATATAATATAATATATATATATATATATATTTTTATATATATATATATATATATATATATATATATATATATGTGATTTATTTTTTTCTAGGGAACCTCAATTTAAAGATGAAAAGAAAGACAAACACCAAGGAGAGTGCCATAGTATATTAAGAACGTTTCGCGCTATAGCTAAGCGCATCATCAGCTATAAGTAAATAATAAATTATAAAAGAACAATGTCTATAATATTTACGATTATATAAAATATATAAAATATATAGAAAAGTAAAAATATATAAAAATTACAAAAAATTAAATCTATTATTAACCTCGCTTTACTAACCTTACATACTGGATGAACCATGCATAAGAATTAATGAACAATTTTAAATCCGAGCACTATTTATACCTAAATTATACATAAATTGGTTGGTTTTTTGGGACTTACTAAACTTAAAAATCAGTATTTAAAACAGTATAATATAATAAAATGAAAATTTTACATTCTTAAATACTATTACAAATGTATTCATATCTTTGTATTCTAATTAATTCTTTATAAAGTTTAATTTCTTTTTTTTTCTTTTCTTTAGATTCTTTTGTGCGAACCATTGAACGAAAGGACTTCGAAGAGAAAGCCATGAGGACCAAAATAGTTTCCAACACAATCGCATCATTAGCTAGAGATGGATTTGACATAGAAATGCAAGAGAGTGAATCAAAGAAAATGGTTAAGGAGACCATGGTAAAGTTCCTTACATTCTTTTGTAAATCAGATAGGGAGTCTAGGGGCGTCGAAGTTTGTATGTTGATGCCTTCATCTGACGCATGGTAGAAGTAACAGTCAGATACGCTGCTAGATTGCGTCGAATGCAGTTGGCCGAAGTATTGAATGAAATCGTACAAAGAAAAATAGAGGAGCGCTTTCAAGAAGAGAGAAAAGAGGAGGCAATTTACAATCGTATGTTGATGACACGAAATTTTTTTCACTTTTCAATGATTACTTAAGTTTGCCCTTGACACATCTGATGTATAATTGAATGCAGTTTTCTTAAATCAATAGTTAGTTGATGTTTGTGTAATTGCGTTATTCCTTATTTGTACATCATTGTATTTATTTTTATCTTTTTTTTTTGCAGAGAAAGAAAGTCAAACATGATGTGTGGGATTTATCTGAAAATGATTCATTATCAGCCCATAAAATTCAGTCTGAGGAAAATTCAATTAAAAGTACTGCTATGTTAATTAATAATTTAATTCCTTTTTAACAGTTTTATATATTTATTTATTTACTCATTAGCCTTGTCTTATAAGCAGAATTTCAAAGATAATTCATTTGATCCTTTTAATCTAACACCAAATACTAGAAATCCATTTCGTAAAGCAACAAATCCATCTGGGTTAACAAAAGGCATGGTGTTTTGGACAACATGAAAATCTCTAGAGAAAAAATAAAAGAATTGGGATCAACAGTTCTCAAACCTCTTTTAAAAATACCGAAGGTTTGTGCGGAAATTTTGCTAAATTCAAATATGAATGACAAGTTTCCCTTTTTTTGTTAGATTTGTTCTTTACCCTTCTGTACATTTCAATTATTTTATTAGGCTAGACAAAAGAATTCGAATGTCAGTAAGAATGCTTGTGCCTCCGTTCCAACTACTGATTCAAAAGAAACTGATAAGGAGAATGAATCTAGTCTTAAAAAGGATGGAAATGTTAAAGAAAAGCCATAAACTCCCATTCCGCTTCCGTCAAAAAGGCTTCTGCTTTGAAACTGGTTTAGAGGACAATAAGAAGCTTGTGTCTGAGAAATATCCTGATGCTCCAGATACTGAGTTACTTGTAAAAGCGGCGTTGCTCTCGAGACGTTGACGATTCTGTGAAACTGGTATAAACTTGTGTACATAGCTAAATAACTCCACTGTTGCGAGATAAATATTATGATGTAAAATACACACATAATTTTTAATTTATGTAATATCTTTAGAAATCTAAATTAATGGCAGCAGAAAAGTCTATCGATGAAGAAAACAACGTAAGTCTGAAAAGTCAAGGGAAATGAACCCTCTGAGAAAAATCTAAACTATCTACAAGTTCAAAACTTACCAACTTGGCTTTCTCAAAGAAAGGAAAATGATATTTAATCAAGATAGCGTTACGTTTTATTTAAAATATTAATCAAAGTGGTCATCTTTTTTTATTTTAAATTGTCTACAAATTATAAAATTTTGTTTTTTTTAAAATTACAATAGTAAAGCACACGCGTATATATTATAAATGTTGTAAATACGTAATTTATAAAAGTTTTGTTAAATGAACTTTTTTTTTAATTAAGAAAATTACTTTTACTTTAAATGCTGAATCAATCTGTTATTTAAGCCGTGTGTGAGACATTACACTTTTATACCTCAGATGAAATTAAAAATATGAAGAGGCGGGTCTTTAGTTATGAAGACTGTAAAAGCTGGTATCAAAACCAGTTGCAATAGCGTACGTAAGACTTTTTATTTCTGGATGCAGAGTTTTCCCACTGAACATATTTTTTTTTCTTTGCTAGTTTTCTATTGCTGGTCTCTTTGAAACAAAGCTTGAGTAAAAACTGTTGAAACAGCATGGACTGATTTATTTCTCTTTATCCATTACAGATTTACAGCATTTATCTATAAAAATTATCTTTTAATCAGATTTTATGGAAACCTGAAATTATGGTCTTGGGGCAATAGAGTTTACCCGTTTTTATTATCTCGCTCTTTGACCCCAGATTGGGTGTGAGGTTCGCAACATACACCGGCAACAGGATAGTTAAGTTGAAGAACATGACTGAAGTCGAAAGAAAAGCCACCCCATATACCATTAAGTGCGAGCGCGTCGCAGCTCAAAAATTTAGCTTAAAACTACAACAGACCCCAATGTGGTATCTCATTAATTCTATACCTGCATAAGCATTCCTAGAGTAAAGATAAGTGGTAGTGGGTCCTAAACCTAACTACCAGTCCTTTTAGTTGCCACCACCTAACATACGCTGTGGAAATTCTTTTTCTCTACAGACTAGACTCGCAGTAAAGCACGAGAAAAAAAAAGGTCTTTCCTCCCAAGCGCAACTTTATTTCAAGGCCGGGGTACTATATAATAACCTTCCAAAAGTAACTGGGTTTTCACTTTTCTCCGTTCAAAATTCTCCTCTTCCTCCCATAAACCTTGGGTATTAGTCACCTTCTCCCTCTCATTTCGTTCTTAGAATTGTTTTCAGCCATAATTAGATGATGCCTCTTCTGCAACTACGCTCTGCTACCACTGTAAAAATGCAAGTGGTAGCGATAAACAAATGAATTGCATTTACCTATCCCCGATAATAACTAGGATCTGTGTAGTTTAATTGTAATAGATATCACATAAAAAGGAAAAGCACTCCCAAGTCCATCAACACATACAGGTAATTGATCATGAAACTACTGCCGTAGTAATACTTATTTCAACATCAAATCTATTGGCCGATAGTTTTGTTCATGAACGCTTTTTAAAAAACAATTTTAAACATACTTGAATTAATCACTTAAAAATCACTGACATTTACTCCCTTTAACATTATATTAACATAAACGACAACAAATTAACCCCGTGTTTTACACTTGATTATAAATTAGGTTTCAACATGTTTGCAAAGCATATAGGCAGAAGAATAAAAAAATCAAATGAAAAATGAGTACCAAATCAAAATTGATAAAAAATATTTGGGAATTAAAGAAAATGTTTCATTGAAGTTCATGAGAATGGAAAATCCTTGTACGCAAAGAAAGGTAAAAAATGGCAGATTTTTTTGTTTGAAAGACTATAAAGCTTTTGACATTTAAAAAAATAGCATTCCATTATTCATAAATTCAATGGGTTGGAGAAAAGTTTAAAAAGTTCCTGTGTCAATGCTTCCAAGTTGGCACAATCCAACAGATATGTGAATCAAATTCGAGAAGGTAATCAGAAAAATAGAAATATATAATCCTTTCCGACTCCAATACAGAAGCTTTGATTTAACCTGAAATCTTTTCTGCAAAAATGACATTTAATATTTTGTCTAAAAAATACATAAATTGACAAGTTACACATTTTGAAACTATAGCAGGACTGCATATTAAACTATTTACATCAATAATTTTATATATGACTGAATATTTGTTTGGGTTCGTTAAAGTGTTAAGTGGAGATGTTAAAGTCATCTTCTATTTATATGTTTGGAGATGGGAATCTAAAAGAAAGTGATAATAAATTTCCAGACGGGGTTCTACCAGTTTTTTGGCAATTCATTGTCCACCATGAAAAAAACTGGTAGCTAAAAAGAAAAGAAAACAAGTATTGAAGCTCGTCATAGTGTATAAACAATTAAGAAATGAAGCAGGAAATTAATTTTAATTAGACCACTTACTAGTATATTTAAAAAAAAAAAAAAAACACAATTTACCGAACAACTTTAACTCATTGTGATGTTTTATAAATGATTGGTTAGATAACAATTGCTATACTATATTTAGGACCAGAATGAACATTTTCTAACACATCTTATTACTTTACATGGAAATGTTTTACCAAAATAATGAAGGGCTAAAGAAAGATAAATTTAATTTCACCATTTATCAATTAAATGCTTCGAGTGTTAAAGTAAAAAAAATATAATAAAATTTTCATAATGTTTCTGAAATATTTTCAAAATAAATGCTTTTTCTTTAATTAAGATGAGGGTAACACCTCAAAGGTTGGAGGAAGGTAACGAAGTAGATCAGTCTGTATACAGAAGTGGGCCTAGCACAAAAAAAACATCCTGAGCACACACACACACACACATACACATGCTGGATACATATTACACACACATAATATTAATATTACACATACATATTACATATTACATACATATTATTATTAAGTTATTAAGACATATACATATTATTACACAGTGAAATATAGTGTTGAGCATATTAATATTATTATTATTATTACATGAGCAAGGGGATATGAGATATGATATATATATATATATACATTGCTTTGAGAGAAACAGAGGTGAGAGAGAGAGAGAGAGAGAGAGAAAGAGAAAGAGAGAGAGAGAGAGAGAGAGAGAGAGAGGAGAGGAGAGAGAGAGAGAGAGAGCAGGAGAGAGAGAGAGTTTTTTAGACAGGTTATGATTGAAAGAAGTGAATAGGACAAGATAGTTTGAAGTGCATTGTTCTTTGTAATGACATTGAATGGTTTAGAGCATGGACAGGATGGATTTGATGAATGGAAACATGGAAGGACGGAGGGGACAGATCATAGACATCTGTTCACCGACTCAATCCATCTTCGGTTCCCAGCCGGTCGGTTCCCAACACATCTCGCCACTATACATCCGCGACCAACTGACTATTCATCCTTACACATGACCAAACCATCTCAACATACTTTCATTTATTCTCTCATTTACCCTTTTCACCACCACGTTCATTCCTCATTTTATCACCTCTCACACCTAGCACGCCCCTAAGATTGTCCATCTGAACACATTGAACTCTTACTATACTCTTATTCCAGACCATAACTTCACCTTTACTATACAATAACACAGGTAATCAACATACCCTCATGTAAGACCCTAGCGCACTTAAGACTTAGTCCCTTTACATTCACTTTCCTAGTAGCGGCACCAGCAACCTTCCTGCCATTCACAACTTTTCTACTACACCTGCATCGTCCGTTCCCTTCTCATCCAACACATACCCTAAATATTTAAACTCAGACACTTTGTTCCAGCTGCTCACCATCTAACATAACTTCACACTGAGGACCGTCCTCACTCACAACCATACCTTATCTACGTTTACTTCAAACCTCCTTACACACCCTGCCAAATCTCTACCAATCCTCTCTAAACTCTCAGATTCACAAAGAACCAAATCATCCTCATACTCCTACTACTTCCATCATTCTAACACCACACTTTCCCTGCCATCCCCATCTCTAATTCTTTCATAACCTCTATTCATATACAATTTGAAAAACCAAGGAGACATAACACAACCTTGCCTCACTCCCTATTAATACTAAAACCAATCACTTTGACACCATTTATTCTTCACGCCTCATTATCGTCATACATACTTTGATTCCATCTCAGAAGCCTACCACCAAGACCATATATCACTAATACCTGCCATAGAGCTTCCTATTAACCTTATCATAAGCCCACAGTAAATCCATAAAACCTAGATACCATTCTTCTTCTCTCATTTTCAAATCATTTGTTTCAATGTAAAGATTTGATCCATTATCATCCTCTACCACACCTAAACGCACGTTGTTCTTTTCTCACCAATCAGTCCTTCAGTCACTGACGCACTCTTTTCGACCAAATACCAGCATATATCTTTCCCCTACAATACTCACACAAACTACTCTATACTTTTACACAGTTCCTATTTCCCTTTTACACTTATATAAGGGTACTATTACTGTTTTCCTCCAATCCCTCGGGACTATACTCCGAGGGATATATATATATATAGTATATATATATATATATATATATATATATATATATATATATATAGTATATAGCAGCAGCATATATATATATATATATATATATATATATATATATATATATATATATATATATATATATATATATATATAATCTTCCTTCTTCCTCAAGACTGGGGGTAAGGTGCGTGACATGCATCGGAAAAGAAAAGTAGAAGAATATGACAAGTCGAAAAGAAAGCCGCCTTATCGCTACCTCTAAGTATTAGTGAGAACTCGTCGCACCCAGAAAATCCACCGGGACCGCGATGGACCTCACTATGGCATATCGTAAGTATGTTCATCCTGGCCCAGGTGGGCTACAACCATACCCTCACAAAACACCTATTCACCCTTTATGCACCTTTATTCGCCTTCGCCAAACCTTTCACACCTCTCAGACATTCGTTCACTGACTCAACTACTCTTCGTCTCCTGCCTTTCGATTCTAATCACACCACCACTTTACATCCGCTTAAAAACAGGACTGTCATTCATACTTTCCATATGACCAAAACCATCTCGACGTACTTTCATTTATTCTTCTCTCATTTACCCCTTTCTTCACACCACATAACTTTCTAATACGTTCATTCCTCAAGACATAGTTCTTTTCCATTCACCAACGATTTAATTGCTCCATCAACCTTCCTGCCATTCACAACTTTCCTACTACACTTCCGTATCATCCGTTCCATTCTCAATATCCAACACATACCCTAAATATTTAAACTCAGACACCTCACCCAGCTGCCTCACCATCTAACATAACCACACCGAGGACCGTCCTCGCTCACAACCATAACCCCTTACTCTTATCCACGCTTACTTTCAAAACCCTCCTTGTAACCCCGCCAAATCTCTCCACCAATCCTCTCAACTTTCTATAAATTTACTAACAAAACCAAATCATCCGCATATAATGTAGGGCACCCTCCACTCACCTCCATTCTCCATCATTATAACACCATTTCCTGCCACCCCCATCTCTAATTCTTTCATAACCCCATCCATATACAAATTAAATAAACTAAAGACATAACACATCCCCTGCCTCACTCCACTATTTGGAAACCAAATACTTTGACAATTTATTCTTACACACGCATCACTATCGTCATACATACTTTTGATTCCATTCAAAAGCCTACCACCAACACAATACATTACTAACACCTGCTATAAGGCTTTCCAAGTAATCCTATCATACGCCTGTTGCAAATCCATGAAACCTAAATACAATTTATTGTTCTTCTCCCTCATTTCATCTGTCATTTGTTTCAATGTAAAGATTTGATCCAAACACCCTCTACGCCTTGTTCTTCACCAATCAGTCCTTCAGTCACTCGACGCACTCTTTCGACCAAAATACCAGCATATACCTTACGAGAAGGGATCCATTTCTCATTAATATGACTGGGGATGTATTCAACTTCTAAAGCTTTTTCAAGTGCATAGCTAAGAATAATGGTTCTTTGCTCAGTAAGAGCTTTGGAGGTAGAGGATCGCAATAAGTATATCGGGAATGATGTGTTAGCTGGCAATCACGGAGGGGGAGCAGAATATGGAGTAAATAAATGAAAACGACTATGACGGGGAAACCTTTTGGGAATTGCCCAAACCATTTGGGAACCTAGGGTGTCAAGTGCATATCAGGCGACAAATCGCTGAGGTTATGCAAAAGACTTTCAGGTGTAATAGAAGAAATAAAATCAGAAACACTTGCTGGTCTAGAAGTAGGATGGACCGAGGTGGGGTCAGACTGTGAACCCAACAGATGGTAGCTATTGTTGTACTCGCCTTGGTTTAATAACGTTTTTTCATGAAGAGCTAGTTTCATAAAAATTAAACTTCAGACTTCTTCACCATAGATGAGCAATAATAATAATAATAATAATAATAATAATAATAATAATAATAATAATAAAACAAATGAAACATAAAAGTAAATAACAGGATGGGCTGGAAAGGCGGCATATATTTTGATTAAATCTACTAAATAATCCAATGTACTTTTATAATTACAGGAAAGGGAGTGACGTCATCGTCGTTGAAGGATTTCATTTCATGGAGTGACGTCATCGTTGAAGAAGATTTCATTTTATTATAATTAGTGTCGACTAAGTTTAATTTTAATATTAGTCTTTAATTAATTTTTATATATCTTCTTTCAGAAAAGAACTAAATATAAAAGATATAGTTATTATATTTAGTTTTAAGTTTAAAGGCAGTCGTGACATTAGATTTACCATAGCAATAATTTTATTGTGCGGCATAAAGCAAAGCAGGATCCCCCTTTGTTATATCCTCATGTGTAAAATGAAATTTTATCAAAGTGGTAACAGAGAGTGTAGTTACGAAGCAAAAAGTGAAGAAGATGCCTGACTCAAACAAAAAAATAACTGGAGGAGATAGACGGGATACTAGAACAGGATGCCCACGGTTTTATTAAGAAGAAAGGGAGAATTTCGAGGAGTGGAAGGAAAAAGTAAAAAAAAAAATGGTTACTTATAGAAAAAGAATATGTAAGTTACCCAGGAGGCCAGGATTAGAGATTAAATTAAGACTAGTAGTAGTAGTAGTATTTGAAACAATTAAGGAAAAAAAAAGTTCTTTTGAGAAAGGGAGGGGATGAATCGATAATAGAAAAATTGGGATTAAGATAAGGTAAAGACAAGGTCACTGACCAATTCAATAAGATGAGAGAATTTTACAATATTGTAAAGAAGTAGGAAGAAGATATGCGGGCATTCGTTGAAAGGTTTGGAAGAATGTATAAAGAATACGAAACAGCTGGAGGAGGGACTATGACATACGATATGAGAGGATATCTTCTTCTAGAAACGAAACAATTGGTTTTAGTTAGTTGTGGAAAAGATGCAATTTCTTTCGAAGTAATAAAAACAATATTGATAAAAATATTTCCTAAGGAAGTAACAGCATTGAAGACAGAAAGAAAAGAAACAGGAGGGGAATGATGGAATAGACCACCTAAAGAGGAAAGAATACAAGGAAGAAAAACCCTATGAGGTTCGTAAAGTAACGAGGTATGTAATATGCGGATCGGAATATCTTTACGCACAAGCATGCGCAAAGAAATGGAACAATAAAATAAGAAACTTTACAGTATTTAGAGGTGAAATCAAAAAAAGTAGGAATAATGAAGAAGAGAAAGCAATCTATTTCAGAGTAGAAAAAGAGAAAGATGAAGTATATGGAGACAGAAGGAATTCTAGTCACAGGTTGTGCGAATATTTATGTGGAGAGAGATGACTAGGCCAGATAATGATGGGGTTAAGTGGTGAAGAGAAGAAGGAGATGAATAACAGCCAAGAGAAAAAAGAAGGAAGTTATGTGTTTGGAGAAAGTAAATATGAATTTATGAAACCATTAAAATATATATATATATATATATATATATATATATATATATATATATATATATATATATATATATTATAGGGGAATAAGTTTATTGATTGTTGTAGGGAAGGTATAAGATGGAGAGGCTGAGTGACTGGAAGGGATTGGATTGGTGAAGGAGTGGTAGAGGATGTGTGGATCAAATCTTTACATTGAAAATAATGATTGAGAAAATGAGGGAGAAAGTAGAATAAATTATATTTAGGTTTTATGGATTTACAACAGGCGTATGATAGAGTGAATAGGGAAGCTTTATGGCAGGTATTAGTGATATATGGTGAAGTTGGTGGTAGGCTGAATGGAATCAAAAGTATGTATGACGATAGTGAAGCGTGTGTGTAAGAATAAATGGAGTCGAAAGTGATTGGTTTAGGATTAATAGCGGAGTGAGACAGGGTTGTGTTATGTCTCCTTGGTTATTCAATTTGTATATAGATAGGGTTACGAAAGAATTAGAATGGGGGTGGCAGTGGAAGGTGTTAGAATGAAAGAGGATGGATGGTGCCCTAGCTATTATATGCGAAGGAGTGGAAATAAATGTATATTGGTTATTGTGAGTGAGGACAGTCCCTCAGTGTGAAGTTATGTTGATGGTGAGCAGCTGGAGCAAAGTGTCTGAGTTCAAATATTTAGGATATGTGTGGGATGAAAAGGAACGGATGATGCAGAGTGTAGCAGGAAAGCGAATGGCAGGAAGGCTGCTGGTACATATCAAATCGTTGGTGAATGTAAAGGGACTAAGTCTTGAGTGCTAGAGTTCATGAGGGTATGTTGTTACCTGTGTTATTGTATGGAATAGTGAGACTAAGGTCTGGAACAAGAAGTATAGATCTAAAGTTCAATGTGTGTTCAGATGGACAACTTAGGGCGTGTTTGTGGAGAAGAATTAATAAAATGAGGAACTGATGCCTTATTAGAGAGTTGTGGTGTGAAGAAAGGGTAAATGAGAGAATAAATGAAAGCATGTTGATTTAGAAAGGATGAATGGAATGACAGTCGGTTGGTTAAGCGATGCATAGTGGTGAGTATGTTGGGAACCGACCGGTTGAGACCGAAGAGAAAGTGGATTGAGTCGGTAAACGTGAATGTCTGAAGGAGAAAATGTGAGTTTGGCAGAGGCGAGAATAAAGCAGGCATGATAGGAGAGAAATGGCGGGGTTATGTAGGCATGGTTGTGGCCCACCTGGGCCATGGGATGAACCCTTACTGACGATTTACCATAGTGAGGGTCCGTCGCGGTCCCATGAAGCCCTAGGGTGGATTTCTGTCTGTGACGAGTTTTCACCAATTAATGGAACAGAGGGGGGCGGTAAGGTAATCTGGGATTTTCGACATTTGTCAACTTTCTCTCACTGCTTTTCTTTCTGATGCTTGTAGCGCACCTTATCTCTCAATCTTGGGAAAAAGGTAGATAAAGAAAGATATATATATATCCACAACTCATTCAGTACACACATATATATATATATTGAGTGAGAGAAAGAGAAAATATATATATTTATATTTATAACAGTGTAAAGAGCAGAGAAAGAGAGAGAAAGAGAGAGAGGAGGAGAGAGAGAGGAGAGAGAGAGAGAAAGAGAAAGAGGAAGAATGCTGGTGTAGAATTAGGAGATGGAAGAATGAAGGAAGAGATAAATAAATGGAAGGAATGGTACAACTTGTGAAGGATGCCTACAAAGATGAAAATGTATCGAGTGAAGGGATGAAAGAAGTGGAGAAAGAATTAAAAGATATTTGCGAAGGATGTGAAGTCTGTATTAGATATAAGAAGAATCCACTAAAACTCATTGTGGGTTTCTCGATGGCAACCAGGGTTGTGGAGTCGGTTCAAAAATTTTCCGACTCCACCCTCTTCAAAATTACCGACTCCGACTCCACCCTTTTGAAAATTACCGACTCCGACTCCACCCTTTAGAAAATTACCGACTTTGACTCCGACTCCACCCTCTTTAAAATTACCGACCCCAATTCCACCCTTTTCAAAATTGCCGACTCCGACTCCACTCTCTTCAAAACTACCGACTCCCCGACTCCGACTCCACAACCCTGATGGCAACAGTCTTCAATGAAGTGGTAGCCATGGATTGAGGAGAATTTTAATGGAACAAATTTCTGATAATGGTGGAAATGGTTACTAACAACTCAATTTGCTTGGGTAAAAAATAAAAAAGGTGAAGAGATCGCTGAGAAAATATTGGAAAGATGGATAAGTATTTATGGAGTACCGGGGAAGGTATTGCCTGACAACAGATTGGAATTTCAAAACGAGGAGGTAAAAGTTTTGGTTGAGAGGTTTAATTAACACAAGAATGCTAAGTGCTCCAGCTGAGAGTCCCTGGAGCAATGGAATTTGTGAAAAAATGGTGGGTCTTATTAAAGATTCAATTGGAAAACTAAAAGAGGAAGGAGTTACAAAAGAAGTATGTTTAAATTGGTCATTAGCCGCCAAAAATAGTTTAATGATGAAAGGTGGATTTGCTTCAAATCAATTATTATTTGGAAGGATAGGTATTCCTACCGTGATAAACAATGACAGACCATTAAGCTTAGAAAGAGGAAAAGAAGAAAAGGATGTTAATAAAGAATTTGATAACCATGCATAAGGCTAGAGAGATTCCCATAAAACAATAAGCCAGCGAAAAAATGAGAAGGGCCTTAATAGAAAATGTAAGAGATCATAAAGTGGAGGAAGTAGTAATTGGAGTGGAACCGCAAGAATCATTGAAATAGACGGCAAAACTGTAGTGGTGAAACATGGAGGTTCTCTAAGAGAGATAAATAGAATACATATTACGAGAATTAGAAGAAAACCGGAAGAAAAGAAAAAAGATATGAAGAGTTGGAAGAATCCGAAGAGAAGGTGGTGAGGTGACAGAATTTTAATCAAATTAATGAAGAAGAAGAACATGAATTAGAAAGAGAAGTTCAAGTAGAAGAAGGAATACCGATTATGAAGGGAGGTGAGAGGTACCGAGCAAACCAAAAAGAAGACCAAAGGGAAATGATAAAAGTAAAAATAATAGGAAGAGCAGGAAAAGCTACAAGCAAAATTTGGAATAATTGTTGCAATGTGGAGAATTTACGAACAGGACAAAAATGTGGATTGATTTTAAGGAATGGAAAAACATTAAACATATATATATACCTGATGATGAGGAGGTATTTTTAGCTAATTTTGAAGACAAAAAGGTATTAGAAGCTAAAGTAAAGGAGTTGGAAAGCTGGGTTGAAAATGAGGTGTACGAGGCCGTAAATAAAGGAAGTCAAAAAGTTTTAACCACTAGATGGATAGTAACAGAAAAAATGAAAGGAAGAAGGGTTTGTAAGGAAAGATTAGAGGTGAAAGATTTCAAAGAAAAAATTGGAGAATATTTCACAGACGCACCCACCTGTGCTACTGAAACTTTAAAATTATGTATAGGAATATTAAAAATATATGGTTGGAAATATAAAACAATGGATATTAAGACAGCATACCTACAAAGAGATAAACTTAAAAGAACAGTTTATATATCACCTCCGAAAGAAGCAAGAACAGACAAAATATGGAAGTTAGAGAAGGCAGTTTATGGATTGAAAGATGCAGCTAAGGTTTGGTATAATAAAGTGGTAAAAACGATGAAAGAAGCAGGAGGAGGGAAATGCTCATTAGATCCGGCAATATTTAGTTGGAAGAGAAATAATGAACTAATAGGAGTAATGTAAACCCACGTGGATGATTTATTCTATGGAGGAAATGGCATATTCGAAGAAGTCATACGTGATACCAGTATTTCAAAATTAAGTTTAATAGGAAAAATAAAATACCTTAGGTTAATACGAAGATCCTTTCAACGTTAAATAAGAATCACTGTAAGGATCTTCGGATGGACAAAGATGGATGACTCCAAAGGGACAAAAACTTTCAGAATGAAAATAGAGAGGAAATAGTTAAAGAATAAAGAGTTAGACAATGAAAGTTTTTGTCAATGGGCACAACAAAAAGGACTTCTTTTTTTAAACAATCCGACAATGATTTACTTCTTATTCAATATTCTCTCATATGAAGATTCCAAGAAATATCACCAACAATCAGTAAAATAGCTTTCATTATACTTAATAAACTTTAGATCATTACACTACTAATCATTTCAAAACTAATAATAGAATTAGCGACAATCCTAAAAAAGAAAAATTAATCATTAAGTAAAAACTCACAAATAGGAACTCAAAGAAAAAGATCAGCACGGCTCCCCTTTTCGTAAAACATCCCACTAACAAACCTGAAACTAAACCAATATTGGCAATTAAGAAAAAAATTGAAAATAGGAACAGAAGAGCAATGATTATTTAAATACGTAGGAATGGAAGTGAAACAAGATGTTTATGGATGAGTCAAGAAAATTATATAAAACATGCAAACAGATGGGGAGATCTATGGAAAAAGGAGAGAAAATTAAATAAATAAGAAATGACAATCTTTCATATACAGGTCATTAATAGGACAACTAAATTGGGTGAGTCAACATAGGTCCACATAGTAGACCGGACATTGCTTATAGTGTGAGTGACTTGAGCACGGCTAATAAAATAGTTTATGGGAAGAATATGAAGAAAGTTAGTAGGAATTAGGAAAATAAGAAGAGAAGAGTTAAAGATAAAAATGGAGGAGTTAAGAGAAGGAAGAATTAGGTTTAGGCGCTTCATTGGAAAATGTCGACAAAGAGAAGTCACAAATAGGTTATATATAATTAGTTTGGTAGATGAAAGAAAAAGTGCCCAATATCTTGGAAATCGAGAGTTGCCACGAGGGTGGCGAGATCAACAATAGAAGCAGAAACATTAGCATTAGTTGAAGGGGCTAAGACAACTATTTGAAAAACATGTGAAAAAAAAATTACAGGGGGAAAATGTTCCTATAGAAATAAAAACTAATAGCAAAACATTGAGAAAAGCAATCTATTCCACTTTAGGAGTGAAGAGTAAAAGAGTGAGGATAGACATCGCTGTTATTAAAGAAATGATAGAAATGAAAGAAATAAATAAAAAAAACATGGATAAGGATAAAAGCACAGATAACGGATGTATTAACGAAAGAAGGATTGAAAGCCGACAACATGAGGTTTAATGTTGAAGGAAAGAGGGCAGGAGACGAAGAAGAAAAAAAATGTTTTAGTAGATTAAATTTACTAAACTCTCCAATGTATTTTTATAATTACAGGAAAGGGAGTGTCATTTTATGAAGTGACGTCATCGATGAAGATTTCGTTTTATTTATAATTAGTGTTTACTAAGTTTAATTTTAATATTAGTGTTTTAATTTTTTATGTATCATCTTTCAGAAGAGAACTTTAAATATAATAGCTATAGTTATTTAATGTTTTAAGTTTAAAAGGCGGTCGTGACATTTGATTATGTATCTATACGATAGTAGTAATTGAGTTAAATATTAATAATAAATATGAAATCTTATATAAGATAATTACCTTTAAAACTGTTATCTTGACAAGTATAGACTGATTAGCTTTTTCTTTAAAGTATGAAGTAAATAACAGTAAGTAAGTAAGTCATTGAGTCAATAAAGTTATAGAGTCTGTCTTTATTATAGTCATCCTTTCTTTAATATTCTGAATATGAATGGATCCTCTGTTTATCATCAAATTCTTTATCTTAAACTTATTAAACACAGCAGTCAATTAAAAATGAATAGCTACCATAATTCCTTATATCACTACAATAATAATAATTCCATATAAAAATGGTAAATCATTTGCTTTCATTAATATTCAATATCAAAAACTAAACTTTTATTTGAAGCCATTCCTATAAAAAAGAAGAAAAAAAAACAAAAAATTAAAAAAAACTGACATACAAAAAATGGACTATACAGATACCAAATTAACATGGCCCCTTTAACATAAAGCGGTCCACCACATACCTGTAACTGAAACAAGTATATTATAATTTAACTTCTTCTTATCACCCCTTAATTACATCCCAAACCCTTTCTCAATTCCAACAGATATTTTCCTTTATTTTTCTTTGTTAATCCATCCGCTAATTGTAATCTTGAATTCACCCATTCAACTGATTGAACCACACCATTTTCCATTTTCTCTTTTAAATTAGCTAACTCTATTCTAAGTATCCTATTCTTGACTCCTTTTGTAGAATTGATACTATCCTTCAAGGACTTGCAATCAGTCATTGCAATGATGTTTAAGTTATCTTTATTCGTTGTTATTCCACCCACAAATATTAATACTACTCCCATTATCAATAGCCTCGAACCATGCTCAAGGTTTCGGATGACAAAGTTGAACTTACCACCCTTTTAGCTACTTTAGATTTCCATAATAATGGGCAAGTATTGCCCACTGTGTCTTTTACTCTTATACAATATCCTATCTGAGTTCTACCTCCACTTATGTTACCAAATGAAGCGTCTGAATATACCTCTAAACGCATTCTTCCTTTCTTTAGCTTAGGTATTCTCATTTGAATTTCCTCTCTTTTTGCCCTTTCTGCAACTCTGATTAAATCATTATAGTTTTCTACTGTGGCCTCCTTCATATTCCTTCCTAAAAAAACTCACCTCAAAACTTAGATCAGGATGAGTATTCTGCGAACATCTCAGTTTAACTTCCCACAGAGATCTATTACAATGTCATCTCTTCTTCATTCAACTTTTCATCCTTTTTTTCCTTATTGCTAACTTATCTCTAGCATAATTCCTCTGACTTAATACAATATCACCATTCTTCTCTTGCATTACTTCTATTCCCAAATATTTAAAAACCTCACTTTCTTCCCTTCCAACTTTTAATTCTTTCTTAACTTTAGATATAATCTTATCCTCAAACTCTCTATTGCCTCCATAAATGAGATCATCAACATGAATACCCATTATCCCATAAACTTCACCATTCTTTTCCCACTTAAATATGGTATTATCAATTTTACTTCTTTTTCCCCCAACTCTTATTAACACTTCTACTAGACTCTCGTACCATTTTCTAGCTGCATCTTTCAACCCATACACTGTTTTTTTAAGTTTCCATAACTTTAACGTGTTGACCTCATCAGGGGGTTTTATCACAACTTCTCTCTCCATTTCTTTTCCTTGCAAGTATGCTGTTTTAACGTCAAGTGTCTTTACCTGCCAGTCGTTCATATTTATTATAGATAGGATTATCTTTAACCCTTCTATTGAAAAAGTCGGTGCTTCACAGTCTTCTGTTTCATAGAGTATTCTTTTCTCATAAAACTTTCACACTAATTTTGCTTTCCCATATCTTCCCACCTTTTTCAATCCTTTTTCCCTGTAACTATCCCATCTTCTAGTCTTAAAAACCTTATTCCCATTTATTGTCGTCTATCTCTCAAATTCTTGTTTTCTTCCAGCTAGCAATCTTTTCGTCCTTTGCTTCTTAATTTTTTTCCAGTAATTCCAAGAAATCATACGTTAAAGTAGCCCATTTCTTCCTTCAAATAAAATACGATCTTTCTTGATGTCTTTTCTTCTCTTCTTTCCACTTCATATTCCCTTAGGTCAGCCCAAAACTCCTCTTCAGAGTCTAAATCTTTAACATTATATTACCACATATTTACTCATTCTCATCACTTTCAACCCCTCATCACCATTCTCATCTTCTTATGGTGTTTTTTTCATCATTTTTCCTTTTTTAAATATGTTCTTAGGATTGAGTTCCATCATCTTCAATTAATATCATCATTCCCTTAATCAGCCCTTTCTCTAATTGATCTATTCTTCTTTGAGTTTCACCCTCTTCTTCTTCTTCCACCTTGTCTTCTCACACACTTCACAGGATAGGGACAGTAACTTCTCTGATCAATGCTCCATGCTTTACCATGACTATTTTCCCATCTCTTCCGATTATCTTACCAGGTCCTCTCCATTTCTCCTCTCCTTTTTTCTTATAATAGACTTTGTCTCCAACTTGTGCTTCTTCAATTCTATGTGATCTAATTTTACCTTTTAATGCTCTCCTTATCCGATCTCTGCATTCTTTCCCTTGCACACTATCTTTAACTACAGTTTGTATTTGCATTAATTCCTTCAATTTTTCTCCTTCTATTTCCTCTTCCAGTTCCGTTGGACTAAATTGTTCCATATCTTGTTTTCCCCTGTAATAAATCCCAAACACTTTCTGATTAGGAGAATAACCACCGCTCATTATCCTATCATTTTTTGCACTCACCATCCACATTAGGATCCAATCTCTTCCTTTAACTCCATTCCTTCCTTCAATATACCGACTGTCTTTTCACTCTTTCCGTTACTCCAAGGGCTCTCGCTCGCCGTACATAACATTTCTATACCCCATTTTTCCGTGAATTCAATTATCTCTTCATTTTGAAACTCCCTTCCACCATCAGTTATTATCTTTTGTGGGGCTCCAAAATAACTTATCCATTTCTCCATTACACATTCCAAAATGTTAGAGGGTTTCTTATCTTTTAGCCACTTAGCTTGACAATAGTGTGTTGCCCAATCTACCATGACTAGAAACTTTTCTCCTTCCAATTCACCTATATCCATTGATAATACTTCGTTGAAATTTTGTGCTAAGGGCAGTCCCACTATAGGTCTTTCGGGGGTTTTCTTATATTTTTTACATGTCTCACAGTCACTACAGATTTCTTTTAAAGTTTTTAACCTTTCTTTCTTCATCCCCTGATAATTAACATCGTGATCCCAAGCTTTACATATCATTTGTTGTAGTTTTTCATAGGCACAGTGTCCAAATTGCAAATGCAACCGCCTACAGTTCTTTTTCCACTTTTCTCCATCATTTATATTATTAGTTTCACCCAGTGTCAACCACACTTTCTTCATATTACTCCCTTCCCTTAATTTTATTCTTATATGTCCCTTTTTATCTATATTTATTGGTATTTTTTGTTTTATTAAAGAATGGTTACATTCTAGATATTTATGTACAAAATCTATCCTAGCACCTAGCTTACCTAAAACTACAGTACCTATTAACCACGGAATATTTCCTTCTACTACTTTTGTTTCAAGTAATGCCTTATTATTCCCTAGAACTATAGGTATTAAAAATTTCCTATTACATTTATATTCCTTTTCCCCAAATACATAAGTTGCTTCTACTTTTCTTTCTGACTCCCTCATCTTCTCCAGCTCTTCTCTATTTAGTGTTGATAGAATTGCTCCTAGTCATAATTCTCCCACGACACTCTTCTTACATCCTGTATCAACAATAGCACTTATTATATCCCAATTGTCTTCTTCTTCAATGCCCTTTTCACCTAATAATACTATCTCTTTTGTTAACTTTTTCCGTTCATTACATACATTAGCTAAATGTCCTTTTTCTTTACATTTATAGCATTCTTTGTCTTTCATCCAACAGTTTTCGGCTACATGACCTTTCTTACCACATCCATTACATTCTTTATCATTTTTTCTATATTCCGGGCACAACTTTTGCACATGTCCCTCTTTTTTACAATTATAACAAGTGATTTTTCTTTCTGTATTTTTATTCCTATCTCCACTATACCATATCTTATCCTTGTTTTGATTCTGGTAACTCTTACCCATAATTCCTATTAATAGGCTAGTTACTTTCGTATACGATAAATCGCCATCCATCGCTCCTAACATTATTTTCTCCTCATTTTCTGACAGTTTGCTTCTTCCCAACAACAAACCTCCATCTTCTTAATGCCACATCAAACCTACATACAAAGTCTTGTATTTCTTCATTAACTCCTCTTTCTATTCTGAAGAAAGCATTCATGCTATCCATCTTTTCTCTTTTTCTATCACTACTATATTTCTTTTCCAGAACACTCATTATCTTATCTACACCATCACTACTAGCTAACTCGTCTCTCGGCAAACCTCCTACAAGCTCCCAGGGTTCTCCACACAGAGCACTTCTAATCGTTAACCCAGGGTATTTGTCTATATTTTTGTTTCGCCGTATCCAATCTTCTACCTTTCCTTTCCACTCCAAAAACCTCTCTTTCTTTCCATCAAAAACAGGACACTTCTCACACCTTCTACTTCCATCATTGTTTTCATCATCTGAGCCCATGTCTCATAAAGTTTATAATAAAAGTTTAGAATTGAGTTAAATATTAATAACAAATATGAAATCTTATATAAGATAATTACCTTTAAAACTGTTATCTTGACAAGTATAGACTGATTAGCTTTTGCTTTAAAGTATGAAGTAAATAACAGTAAGTAAGTCATTGAGTCAATAAAGTTATAGAGTCTGTCTTTATTAAAGTCATCCTTTCTTTAATATTCTGAATATGAATGGATCCTCTGTTTATCATCAAATTCTTTATCTTAAACTTATTAAACACAGCAGTCAATTAAAAATGAATAGCTACCATAATTCCTTATATCACTACAATAATAATAATTCCATATAAAAATGTTAAATCATTTGCTTTCATTAATATTCAATATCAAAAACTAAACTTTTATTTGAAACCATTCCTATAAAAAAAGAAGAAAAAAAACAACAAAAATTAAAAAAAATGACATACAAAAAATGGACTATACAGATACCGAATTAACATGGCCCCTTTAACATAAAGCAGTCCACCACATACCTGTAACTGAAATAAGTATATTATAATTTAACTTTTTCTTTTTCACCTCTTAATTACATCCCAAACCATATACAAATTAAATAACCAAGGGGGCATAACATCCCTGCCTCACTCCGCTATTAATATTAAACCAATCCCTTTTGACACCATTTATTCTTACACACCGCTTCACTATCGTCATACATACTTTTGATCCATTCAGAGACCTACCACTAACACCATATATTACTAACACCTGCCAGAGTTTCCCTATTAATCCTATCATACACCTGTTGCAAATCCATAAAACCTAAATACAATTTATCCTTCTTTTCCCTCATTTTCTCAGTCATTTGTTTCAATGTAAAGATTTGATCCACACATCCCCTACCACTCCTAAACGCACCTTGTTCTTCACCAATCAGTCCTTCAGTCACTCGATGCACTCTTTCGACTAAAATACCAGCATATATCTTCCCTACAACACTCAATAAACTAATTTCCCCTATAATTCCTACAGTTCCCCTTATCTCCCTTACCCTTATATAAGGGTACTATTACTGTTCTCCAATCCCTCGGAACTATACCCTCCATAAACGCTTTAAATTACACGAACTTCCAAATCCAATCTATCACTCCTCGCCTCCCGTTCTTGATCCATTCAGCCAGTAGATTTCGTCTATACCTCTGCAAGATTTACCATTCTTCAACTTTCTCACTCTACCCATTACCTTCCTCCTACTAATGAAACATCATCCCCAAAATACCAATATTTCGCCGAAAATTAGAAGGTCGTTTATCGGCGATTCACTGACCATTCTCCGAGGCCTGCATCACATTTCCTCAGCAAGAGAATAGAATATAAATATATACCGGGATATATATATATATATATATATATATATATATATATATATATTAATTTAATATATATATAATATATATATATATATATATATATATATATAATATATATAATATATATATATATATACCTATATATATATAATAATATTAAATATAAATATATAATATATATATATATATATTTATATATATTATATAATATATATATATATAATATATATATATAATATAAATATATTTAATGCTCGATTATTTGACATAATTTTTAAGCATTACATCCAAATTTTCTGATGTTCAAGAACATATATCAGAATGATAAAAGAAGCTACATGGGGCCTGTCAGGATCGTCCCATTCCTCCCCAGAATCAGAAAATTCAAGTTTAGATACTGTGAAAAATAATTAATCAACCACCAATTCCAGCATAACTAATACTTGCATATTTTTTTAAATAAAGTATCATTAGAGTGCGAGGAAAGTGGCGTATGCTAGAATTTCACTGTCTCTCCTCCTTAATATCCCTTCTATAATCATATAAATTTGGTTCCATAGTAATACATAGTGGTGAAAACTGAACCAAGCGCCGAGTGGAGCAGGCAAGAAATATATTATCAATCTAAGCTGAAAACAGGACTTATATAATAATAATTTAATGTAACTATACATACCTTGCATCTCACTATCATATGCATATCTGTAATTGCAAGAATATTTTAAGAATGTTGATGAACGGCGAGAGAATTGGCAATATAGCTTCCTTTGAGGTTTGCTGAGATAAACTGTTGATGGTTTCATTGGGGAAGAACAATATTACTGACACTTTTTTTTTTTCTACACTAGGCTGTATCTTCATTTCAAAAAGCAAGTTATTCTAGATTTTGTTCATTAGCTGATATCTTCTAGTTTATTCATCCATTACGGCAATTTCATTGCGCCAATTCATATACTCAACAATCATTCTCTCTTCGTTTTTGATTGACAGATGATCTCAGAAGGGAAATAACGACCTTCCTCTAGTCTCATTTGAAAATTTTTGTATCATCACTTCTTTCTCTTTTATATAAAGGTGGTCGAGTTTCATATTTTGTTGGGATTCTGCATCTGTATCTGCATGGCAGGAATAACACATTCAGCATTCTTTAAAACAGAAGTTTGTGGTCTTAATAAAAGTTTACTACCTTTTAGCAATAGAAAAAATTTAAGAACATCAGTTATATAATATTAAGAAATAGATATAATTCATATTAACAAACCTAATTTCCAATTTAGTAATCCCTACAAATTCCCCAATCAGCACTTAAACCGGTTCATCAAATTAAATTTCACCATTTCTTGATTTGTTAACTTATTCTACAGTAAATATCTTTTTTCTGTATATTCTACATAATATATATATAATATATATAATATATATACTATATGATATATAATATATATATATATATATATATATATATATA
>JABUQX010007624.1:22500-25000 GCA_015478945.1 Trachelipus rathkii | reverse complement strand
AGAATAGTGAAAACGAAAATGGGTAATAGTTTAGCCGAGGTGAATAAACTTTACGTAACTATTGTAAACTATAACTTTTAATTTACAGATATGGTATCAAAAAATTCTTTGAAGTTTTTACCGATTAGCGTTTATTATAAATGCATAATTTTAATAAAAATATGAAAAATTAGGCTCCGAAAAAAAAAATTGACTGATTTCGGCGTTTTTTTAGGGATAACACTATCGATGTTTGTTTCTGATATTTTCCGATTATTTATATATCGATAAAAATAATTTTCTTTCGATAATTTTTTTTACGATTATCAACGATTCAATTGAACCATAGTATATTTATACTGTGATTGAATAAACCAAACGTAGTTAATTAAATAAAAAGTACAGTAAAATTTGTTAAATAACTATTTTTTTTACGTAAGATAGAATATAAAAAAAAATAAATATTATATTATATATATATATATATATATATATATATATATATATATATATATATATATATATATATATATATATATATATATATATATATATATATATATATATAGAGAGAGAGAGAGAGAGAGAGGGAGATAGAGAAAGAGAGGGAGAGGTTAGGCATACGCCATATATAAATCGATCTACGTAAACGTAAACTTTTATGACAACGTACGTATGTCCATAAAGGTTAGGCTAGGCCTACGGCAATATATATATATATATATATATATATATATATATATATATATATATATATACTCAGAAAGCATATAATGGCATTACTATATATTATGTACCGTAGTCCGTAACTCGTCAAGTATAAATTTATATGCAAGCTCCGCGTGACGTTATACTCACACGTCAGGATTTTCGCGTTACGTAAATTTGCAAACGTTTTAAAGTTTGGTAAAATCTATACTATATATATATATATATATATATATATATATATATATATATATATATATAACAACTATATATCACGGCCCAATAGAGGGCTCGAACGACCAGAACAAATGGGGCGTTTTCCATACCCGTGGGGCGGAAGGAACAGCGACACCAAATACCAAAGAGCGGGGTTCGGGGACCCTCCCAGGAAGGAATAGTCCTACCCTGGTTCCCGGAAGGCAGACGACTCCTACCATCGGGCGGTCTACCTTTGAGTGCGCATTAGTTTAAAAACATTCTTTTTTAAAAAAAAAAGCCATATTGCCCCAGGGATAGATCACGATGGCGGGAATCATGCTGCCCGGCGCTTCGAGGCGACAGGGTAGGACTGGCCCGGGAGGGGTCTCGGAACCGCTCTTTGGTATTTGATTGTCATGAGTTCTCGCCCCACCTAGGGTATGAAAACGTCCCAGCTGTTCCCGACCAATAATGAGCGTGTTTCATCCCTATATATATATATATATATATATATATATATATAACTATATATATAGTAAAATGGCATGGCGTCTGGCGTCGCTGCGTGGAAATCCTGGCGGCGGAGCTTGCATATAAATTTCTACTTGACGGGTCACGATACATAATATATAGTAATGCCTATATATATATATATATATATATATATATATATATATATATATATATATATATATATATATATATATATATATATATATATATATATATATTTTATATAAAAAAATACCTACTATATATATATAAAAATTTTTTTAAAATTATTTTCTTTATATGAGGAATAAAATATTGATTTCCAATTATTATTATTTTTAATTTAAATATTTTTAAGATCAACGTTCACTTTTTTAAAATTAGCCGTGTTCGTTTTTGCATTTGTGCTGAAAAAATGCTCAAGTTTTCGTTCGTTTTCGTCAACCTTAGCGCAAAATCGTAAAAAAATGCTCATCAAACGTAAGGAATTTCTTTAATTCTGTAAGGTTGCTATTTTATACAATATTTTTTATTCTATATTACACAGAATTAGGGACATTTTTTACGTTTGGTGAGCATTTTTTTACGATTTTTCTTAAACAACAACAACAAACTTTTTAATACAAATGCAACAGGCTCTGGCTAAACAATAATTGATAATCTACAAAACAATTATAATAGCGATAATTAATAAATATCGATGTATTGGTTGAAACACATTTCGACTGTCATTCTTCATCCCTACATGAACGAAAAAAAGGCAAAAGTTGCACACGTTTTTCTAGCGTTTTTCATATTTTTATTGAAAATATAGGAGCTAGAATTATACGCTAATGGTAAAAAAAACTTCAGAGTTCCGATTCGTTTATAATTATAAGTTTATAGTTTTAATACAATAGTTACGTAAAGTTTATTCACCTCGGCTAAACTATTACCAAAAAGAGTTACAGCCTCTCAAAGTTAAAACTCCCATAGACTTTTCATTTTTGATCCATCAAGGTTGGGTCTCATTTCCAGGCCCTCTAAGTCAGGTTATGATAAGTTTTGTTAGGTATACACAGAGAAAATCTGTAGAATTAACAAATCTTATCATAACCATAATTTAAGACAACCCTAAGAAGAC
>JABUQX010007624.1:5000-20000 GCA_015478945.1 Trachelipus rathkii | reverse complement strand
TTTTTTTAAGCAATTTTACACTTTTTTTCACTCTTCATCATTTTTGGGGGCAAGTAGGTTACTTGGAGATATCTTTTTCTTCTGTTTTACCTGTGACTGAATTAAAAATGTGGTTTAACTACAAAACATAGTTTATTGAACTCAAGAACTGGAAAACATAGGTAAATAATTAATGTTTAAATTTTTAATTTTCAGCTTGTTTAAAATATTTTTAATTAATAATTAAAGATGGGAAGATGTAAATTTCAAATTTCTTGGTTGGATAGAACTGATCCTCAAGGCTTCAAAATTAGTGAGTGGGGAAAGAAACAGTCAGACAGCGAAATTTTTTGTAAAATATGCATGAAATGCATAAACATTTCCTCAAATGGCTTCCAGGCAGTTATACAACATTCAAAGAAAGCAGTTCATATCAATCACAGCAAAGTTAAATTAAACAAAGATCAGTTACAATTATTGCCTGTAAATAGTTGTAATGTAAATCAAAATGTTGAAAATTCAAGTGATCAAAATAAACAAGTCACATCATTGCCCTCTTGTAGCAAGATTATCAAACTGTATGATGATCGAGCTAAAACTACTGCTATGGAACTAATGTGGTGCTTGAAATGTGTTGCTGCAGACTACAGTTTTGCTTCTTGCAATGGGCTTCGTGAAACTTTTCAGGTAAGCTATGTCATGAGTTACTCAGTAAATCACAACTTTAACCCTTTCCTTCCTTTTTTTGTATAAAATTTAATTTAGAAAATTACAAAAAAAAACATGATTCTTATATTCATAATTGGTCTCAATATATGGGTTTTAAAAAAAAAAAAAAAAAATCCTTTTTTGCCAAATGATTTGAAATATGAATAGAAAGTCATGCTTTTTATTACTTTCTTTTAAGTTTTAGATTTATCCTAACTAAATATGTAGTAACTAAAACTCTATATATATTTTTTTTTTTTCAAAGTATATAATATATATATATATATATATATATATATATATATATATATATATATATATATATATATATATATATATATATATATATATATATATATATATATATATATCCTCTTCTTTCTCATATATATATATATATATATATATATATATATATATATATATATATATATATATATATATATATATATATATATATATATAAAATAGTTATTAAACAACTACAAAAGTAAATAATGCCAAAAATTGGACATACAGGTGGCCGCATTAAAGCACCCGAGTGGTCAGAGGTAAACATCCTTACAAATACAGATACAAAAGGGAAAGTAGAATGTAAACATTGCTTCACTTTAATATGTGATAGGATTGCTAGGATCCAAGCTCATTTACAAAAATGCAATAAGAAGAAACAAAATGAACTTGTAAAGGAAAACCCACATTTAGAAGTTGTTCCGGGTACAAGTATGGCAGAAAATGACTCAATCATTATATCAGATATATCTGGTTGTTGTTTTTCATCTTATAATTTAAATGAAGGTGAAATAACTGGAGAAACATATTCAGTTACTTCTCCCTTTGCATCTACTCCAATTAAACGTGATGTTCATCGACAAGCTTCCATGAAATCATTTGTAGCTAGGACTACTGTAAAACAAAAGGAAGAATTTGACTTGCATTTGGCAAAGTTTTTCTTTTCTTCCAATATATCATTTAATGTCATAGAAAATAAATATTTAACTCAGCTTCTTAAAAATCTACGACTGAGGAATAAGTTAGGAAAGGAAAAGTCTGAGAAATTAGTAAGGGTCTATAGATATTTACGAACTTGAAGTAAATAAAAAATAATGAAATAATAATTAATTTAATTTTAGAATTCAATTTTCAAACTCCAGAGGAAAATATAAAATTTATTTTGTTAATTAATATTCATTATTTATAAACAATACATGATAATAGTCATGGTATTTTCATTATTATATACCTATATTTATTTTCCCTTTAAAGTTTAAACTTTAAACTTAAAAGAAAGTAA
Source organism: Trachelipus rathkii (assembly GCA_015478945.1). Lineage (NCBI taxonomy): Eukaryota > Metazoa > Arthropoda > Malacostraca > Isopoda > Trachelipodidae > Trachelipus > Trachelipus rathkii. Next base: position 18,019 of record JABUQX010007624.1, on the reverse strand, counting down.
TAAAAAGTATGTTTTCTGAAAAAGCCAAAAAGCAATGGACTTTTGGGATGTCAAAAAGCCAATAGCCAAAAATCCTGTGGCTTTTTGTGCCAACCCTGGTTTTAATACATAAAAAAAAATCCTTTTTTGCCAAATGATTTGATATATGAATAGAAAGTCATGCCGTGAGGGCTCAGGTGGATGTGAAATAGAATATGAACATTCCGCAGTCACCTTTTCAATATCCTTCATTTGGCGGGGGTGTTTTACCCTTCCACAATTTTTGATATATATATATATATATATATATATATATATATATATATATATATATATATACTATATATATATATATATATATATATATATATATATATATATATATATTAGTGATGGGACGATTAATCGTCATTTATATCATCGTCATCAGCAAAAATCGGCATATTTTTTAAATGTCATATTGGAAATTTTATAAGATATTTGCCGATTAATTGAACCTGAAATATTAAAATTTTGAATAATAATAATAAATAATAATATAATAATAATAATTTTATATATATATATATATATATATAAATTTAAAGCTTTTAATTTTATATATATATATATATATATATATATATATATATATATATATATATATATATATATATATATATATATATATATATATATATATATATATATATTATAATGGAAATTTTTGTGGGATACCGTGTATTGTTAAGAAGATGATCATTGACTGATGAGAGTTAGAGATTAGGGCAATGGGACAAAAATAGAAATGTAATTTGCACAGTAAACGACTTTATCCTAAATAAAGGCCTAATCATACACAAAAATTTGTAGTTGCTAATAACTTACGTCTCGATCAACTGCAACACTTCCTCCTTCCAAACAGCTTACAAAATATGAGAACGGACAATGACAACAGCTTAAGCAAAATGAGGTGAGATTTCATGCGCATTCATCATTCCAAGCAGTAATATGCAAAAGGGAAAACAAGTCATTAACAAAGGGTAAAAAGCAGCAGGATGGATGTAAAAAAACACAAAGGTAAAAAAATAGTTACCTATAAGTAAAACACCACCTAGTTTATCTTAATTTTTAACCTCTCACTTACAATCCTCTTCACAGACCACTCAAATAGCGCCCAGAACAAGAACAGCACACAGGCAATGAAATCAGCCACTGGTCCTTAAAAACTCAAACAAAAGAAATATGCATATAAATATAATATATATATATATTAACAATCCACATGCGCCGGTTAGAGAGGTAAAAAAAATAGATACACAGATGCATGCGAAGAGGGAGAAGAAAAGGTTAGTAAGTGTAGTAATTGCAAAAAAAATAGTATACTTAATTAGAAACAAAAATGTCAAGTCTACCACACCTTCATATAGTTCAACCTACAGTTAAAGAATCCAAAGATCCTCAAGCACCCAGGAAGGGGTTAACAATGAGTAAAGTTATGGTGTAATTGTTAAAAAAAACAAAGAGAGAGAGTAGAATGGTTCTATCATTGTTAGGGATATTAAGGCTAAATGATGGGTTTTAGTGATGTCCACAAGGCCCCAGTGTAAGAAAGGGACAGGGTATCCACATGCACCAACTGAAGACTATAAAAAAAACAAAAGAGGTAGGTATATTTAAAGGGTCTTATATATTTATTTTTATTTTATGAAATGTTGTACACATACACATACATAATAATATTTAATAAAAAAAATACAATTATGGAAATATAAATACAATTACAATTGGTACCAATAAAAAAAAACTAAACCTAATTAAGTACTAAATAAATAAATGAAATATAGACATAAATATAAGAAAATAATAATAATAGTAAGTAAATAAATTGAATGAACAATGATGCAAAAAAAACAACAATAATATTAATAAAATAAATATTAGAAAAAAAAATAATCAAAAGTATATATATATAGTAAATTGATTAATTTAGTCCATGTAACACAATTCAGGGGTGTTAAAATATAAACTTAAGATCTACTAATTTAGCACAGAAGTTAAATAATAGTTTCGCAAAGTTTTTGGTTCCAAACAATGTTTTTGGCTCTATTAAGCAACCACTTGGAGTGTCACTATTAACTAGTTTTATGTCACCCTGAAGTTTATATCACAGAATAACTCATATCCCCAAACTCACTCAACAGGTTTTAAATGACTATGTAATAACACATATAAATAACCTACTCTATGAGTGGGAATTTGTCACTTATAATTTAGTATAGATAGTACAAATGGCTAATAACCAATTAATTAATAAGTGATACACAGTTTTCGTATAATATCTCTCAAGTAATGATGAAGTCAATAATAAAGGTGCTTGCTTTGGTCTAACCAAACAAATAGTTCTTTCTGGTAGAAAACTTAGGTAAAAAAATGTAAGTTCTTAAGGTTTAAGGGTAATGTAGTCAAAATTAAATTCTATAACCTGCAATCCAAACAGGCTCCACAACCTGAATCATGTAGGTGTTCCGGTGTATAAAGGTAAGTTGATAGGGTCCCCAACCTAGAACCTTAAAGAAATATAAGATATTTAAAATATTAGTCTAATACAAGTGTACATTATATATATATATTATTGTCTATTAATACGTTCTTCAAACCACTAGATTCTATATAAATTCATGACAAAATAAAAGTATCAAACATAACTACTAAAAAACGCAAACTACTAAATAACTAAATAACAACAGTTACGTCCCTACCTTAACAATCGTTAAGGTTAAAACTCTTGTGGAACAAGGTGATCCAACAAACGCAACAGTAAAATGTAGAGTACAGAGTACTAAGTGATGTATCTATTCAGACCTATAAATAAGTAAAAGAAAGACTAAAAATACGACCTTTTTCCTTCGTCATCCATAAATTTTAGTTTTTATTACTTTATAACAGTTTAAGTAGTATTTCTCATCTTACCAAAGCCATAAGATTCAAGCAAGAAATAAAAGTTGTATTAATCTTCAAGGGTGTTTCCCTTCACTCAATTCTCAAATTGATATCATTGGTAAGATGCTGAAAAGAAAACAAAACAAAACACAATAAAAGTAAGAACATTTCAACAACCAACAAAAGCTCCACAATAAAATCTCTACATATATATATATGAGGCAACAAAAGTGGCCCAGCACTGAACCGTGGGAACAACACTCTGCACGATTTCCAATGCATACTTAATGCCATTAAAGTTAGTTGAACACAACTGTTTTCTATTCGCAACCACTCTTTAATTCAACCTGTACCACTCCACCATATACCACACAGGGTTGTGGAGTCGGAGTCGGGGAGTTGGGTAGTCGGTAGTTTTGAAGAGTGGCAGTCGGAGTCAGAGTTTGGCAATTTGCAAAGCGGTGGCAGTAGAGTCAGTAATTTGAAGAGGGTGGGTGGAGTTCAGGAGTCAAAGTGGTAATTTTCAAAAGGGGGGAAGTCGGAGTTGGTAAAATTTCAAAAAGGGTGGAGCTCGCGAGTCAGTAATTTCAAGAGGTACGAGTGGAGTCGGTAATTTTGAAGAGGGTAGGAGTCGGCGAGTCGGTGAAAAATTTATCCAACCATGTACCACTCCACCGATACCACATTGCAATAACTTCTCCACCACCTTATGTGAGGAAAGCTATCAAAAGCTTTGCTGAAAGTTTAAATATAATATAACTGGTATCTCCCACTGTCAATGCCAAGTCAGTAAGTTTCCATAAATTCTTAAAAAGCGTTTGTCTGACATGACCTACTCTTTCTGAAACCATTTACTTGCGGAGTTTATACAATACCTATGTTATCTTCCAAATATTTACTTATATGAACCTTTCAGCAATTTTTCCAGACCTTTACAACCAGAGATGTTAAGCTAACTTGGCCTATAATTTCTCCACATGAAGTTAGCAATAGATTTTAGCTTGTAATTCATTTTAACATATGTCTTTTGACCTTTCATTTATAACTTGAGATAATTTTGTGGTACAAAAAAAAAAAATCTAACTGCTAAAATCTACTGCCTAACTTCACGCATATCTTATAGTTTCCAAATCTTCCTATAAATAGGCACAACATATGCTATTTTCCAGTCATCTGTACCTTACCAAATGTTATAGATCGCTAAAAAATCAATACAGTGCCTTGCAATGCTGGTACTACCCCCCTTCAGAATTTCTACCATATATACCATCAGGACCTACAGCTTTACTTGGGTCAATATAGTCAGTAAACGTTTAATACCTTTTACCTTAAATTCAAATTCTGTAAGTTTTTTTTGTGCATGCATACCAGAAACTATTAGCTCAAAACTAATCTAATCGTTTCCCCTCAGTAAAACATTAAAGCCAAAATAAGCCATGAAATGTTGACCAACTCCTTATTTGCACTAAATTTTCATCACTTTTAATTGGACCAATTGTAATGGGTTTCAATTCTTACTTTTAAATTTATAAAAAGCTAAAAAAACTTCTTCAGGTCTTTATTACTATTCTTTACTAAATTAAAATTTCTGCCTCTTTCTTTGCCTTTCTTATTGACTGCTTGTTAAGTTCATTCTATTTTTCCTATAATTTTCTATATCATCCTCCCTATTACTACTACCCTTGAATATTTTAGAACATCTACGCTTTTCATTGATTTTCTTCTTATTGTCTATTCCACCAAAACATATTTCTCTTTCACCACCCTAATTGGTTTACTTTAAAAAACATGCTGACTGAATATTTCATTAAAATTTGATTAAAAATGCTCCCACATGATAAAAAACAGTTTTGCCGGCTTTAAACTCTTATCCCGTTCAGTTGCTACTAAGCATTCTAAGGCATTCTTTCCATTATCAATTTGTTTTCGGCCCAGGTATTTACCTTCAATGGAGTCTTACCCTATTTTGATCACTAAGTCCTAAATTCTCCCTTTACACAACCTCTCACCATACTTTTCATCGCTTTAGTAAAAAATTAAAGCCCAACAGTGCGATGCTTGTCTTGTAGATCATGGACATCTGGCTCAAAAAGTTGCTTTATTTTCTAGTATAAAATTGTTAGAAATTACAGAAATTACTATGGTCCATATTAAACAAGGAATCCCATTGAATGCAGGAAAAAATTAAAATCACCCACTATGACTATACCTTTTTTCTTTACTATGGCATGCTGTCTCAATTTCTTTCACCATTTCTGTGTCTAATTCTTGACTCTGGCCAGGTCTATAAAATGTCCCTATTCTATATGATTTATTATACATAAGGATATCTACCCACACAGATTCAACATCATGATTAGTTTTAAAATATTTTATTAATAGATTAAATATAGCTTTAACAAGGTGTATACCAAGTTGAAATTTTCAAATTCCCTGTGTTTTCCCTGTTTTTTCCCTGTTCTTCCAAAAATTTTCCCTTTTGGGGAACTTTTAAAAAAAAAAAATTTTAAAAATTTGATAAAAAAAAAAAAAAAACATCATTTTTTCTTTGTTATCAATAAGGAAAGGTGAAAAATTGAGAAAGCCCTCCAGAGCCCACCATCTAACCATCCCAGTAAACAAATTTTCTTGGCCAAGCTTTCACAAAATTAAATGACATCATACAATTTGACATTTTACAGGTGAAATTTATATTTGCATTGAAAAATTTTTAAACAGACTTCCAAAATTATTTATATAGCTAAAGTTATAAACACAATCAATTAATTTTCTAAATATCTGCCAAATATGTTTACCAGGTCCCTGCTTTTGCTTTCATTTTTCACTTTTCTTTTACTTTATTCAAAATAAAAATTACAAAAACAAAGGTACACAAAAATATTAAAACATTTGCACATTTTCTTTTCTCTAAAATGAAATAAAAATATTTTTCCTTTTCTCTCTTTAAAACAAATAAAATTATTTATCTAACTAAACCTTTACTAATAAGATACATTAATCTTAAAAAAAAAAAGTTTTTGACTTTTTAAAAAAACCTTTTTTATTTTCTAAAATATAAATTTGTTTTTGGTCTCTTTTACAATATTTCTTTTAACTTCTTCAGCCTCTTTAATCTCAGTGCGATGCTAATTTCCTTTTATTTTTTGCACCTTCCTGAGTTTCTGCTTCTTTGGCACAGTTTTCTTTTTAAGTATGTTTTATACTCTGAAGAAGCATTGCGGCAGTATGACATCATCTTATTTGTAATACAATAATCAACCCCTCCAGTATTTTTCATTTCTTCAGCAATAACTCTTTTAGCAACAACTGACTCTTCACACAAATTTTCTTGTAGACAATGTTTGTTTGTCGAGAAACCTCTCTCTACAGAAGCATTCCCATGAAATAAAGAAAGAATCAGTGTTACAAAGTTTTTTGTTTCTTTCTGAACGTTGACATTTTTAAAAATTTCAATGAAAAGTTGATAGAGTCTATCTTCCTTCTCATCAAAATTTTTCAGAAGTTCAAGGACATAGGAATTAGATATCAAAAGTTCATAATCCTCTTTGATTATATCAGCCGTCGAACTATCAATTCGCTTGATATCAATGAATTTTTCAACACACATTAATTCTTTCAGAGTTATTAGAAAGCATTACCTTCGGTGACAAACAACTTAATGCCTTTGTGATGGAATATTTAAGAGGACTTCTTTCTACTAACTTCTGGATAAGTACTTGCAAGAATTACATACAATCATCTCTAAATTTTAAAATTTCTGGAGTTTTCAGTCTTCGAGGTGCATTCCTAATTCCCTCTTTTGCTGTATGATACAGGTCCATATATTTTCTGCATTTATGAATTTTTTTTTTATATATAAAGTTAATTTTATAAAACTTGACGTTCTGCAACAATAAATTGTTCGTTAGAATTCTTTTCCATTAAAGTTTTTAACTAAGTGATTAGATTATCATAAAAGAAGGGTGTTAATGGTTTTTTACTTTGAAATTTAAAAAAAAAATCTTTTTTTTTTTTTTTTTTTTTTTTAAGTAAAGTAAGGAGCTAAACCAAATACACATAAATAGGAAAGTTTATCTTTGCTCACACCAAAGGACTGAGCTATCTGCGAATCAGGAAACATCTTACTAAATTGTTTTTGGCAACAATCAGAAGCTCTATTGGAAATATGAGCTTGATTAACAGTCAAACACCACATTATTTCAGCTTTCTGTACATCTTTTGCCTTGCTAAAAGAGACATCCAAGGTAGAACCAACTGAGGCTTCCTAAGAACAAGAACTTGATGCAGAATTATTCGTTTGCAACTGTTTAGAATTAATTGAACAGTAGCCTACCCAGTACTTTGCTTAACAAAATTGTTCATCATGTCCGGCGAGCTGGATTTTAAGCATTTAGTGATGCTCTGGTGTTTCTTGCTACTTGCATGACTTTTAATGGATCTTGTTGCCATATTGGAAAGGCAAAATTCTTTCTTGAAGTAGATGCACAAAGCGTAATGTTCCGATTTTGATTCTCTGAGCTATTTTGACCATTCTGGATGCAAAGTGGAGTCCAGCCATTGTAAATTAAAACTGGCATTATAATAGTTTTTTGCTATCTTATTCTAATATTTAAATATTATATAAAACAAATTAATTAATTCTGTAAAATAAAAAAGAGAAATTAGTTAAATGCGCTGATACTGCAGATGAATAAATTTTAATAAAAATAATATTATAAAGATTCAATAACTCAAGTAGTATAAATTCTTAGGCTAAGAAAAAGTCGATATATAAATTTTTTACTTAATTTTACTCCATATTGGACTTAACAATTTAAATTCTAAGTACTAGGAAGAGGAGAATCATGAATAATATTCTTGTGCTCTTTACTTTAAAGACATAAAGAAGACATAAAGAATATAGGGACAGTAAAAAGCCACATGGGCCTATCGAGACTGTCCCAGCCAACCCACCACCCAAACATGCTCATGCAAATCCACAAAGCACCCTAGGGCTTGTCAATTTGTTGTAACTACAAATCCACCAATTTGGCTTAGTCAAAACTAATGATATATAAATATGATACCCAAACCATCCACATGCATTAATAACTAAGTTATGGTCACACATGCCATCTAACTATAACTATATCACAACTAAAAACCCGCCAATTTGGCTTCGTCAATATATATATGATTCCCAACCCATCCATAAACGAATCTAACCCTTTCTTAAATGTTGCAATCGAGTCACACTCAACAACCTCCTCTGGCAAACTATTCCAAAATTTAACAACCCTATTACTGAATGCATGCTTTCTTATATCAAGATGGCATGCTTTCTTCTTAATTTTCTTATTATTTCTTAATTTCCTCCTCCTTCAAAGACAAAACACCTTTCTAACATCCCTTGAGCAAACTGAGCTTCCTTAAGATCTCCCTTTTTAAGAGAATTTCAAAGTCAATATGTGCTTCACAATACTTCTTTAGGGGTTAAGCAAAAATGATGCCTGATATAAATTGGATTGGATAATTTTATTTTCCCTGTGTTTTCCCTGTTTTCCCTGTTTTCCCTGCACACTTTTCATTTTCCCTGTGTTTTCCCTGTTTTCCCTGTTGGTATACACCTTGTTTAACCATAAAGTGGCACACCACAACCCTTCTTTCCTTTACTTTTTTTTATAAATAAAGAGAAAATCCATCTATTTCATATTCCTGAAAGGAGTCTCCATACAATTCTTCATTAACCCATGTTTCAGTTATGCAAATAATGCCTAGATTATTAATATAGGTAATTATCTGTGCATAGATCATTTATTATATTAAGACCATTTTCGTTTTTGTCATTTGTGCTTACGCTCAGTAAGAAATACTTACGCATTTTAGTACGAATTTTGTGAAAAAACAACCGCAATTTCTTACGAAGTTACTTTTGTTTACAAACTGGAATCAGCTGTTGTGATGGTGCCTGTCAATTCGAAATAAACAAATAAAAGCATAACAAATCGTTTATTTTCTTATGTAGCTAATGTGAGAAAGCCTTACGTAATTATTGTATTAAAACTATAAACTTTTAATATACAAAAATGGTATCAAAAAATTCTTTGAAGTTTTTTTTAGAGATTGGCATACATTTTAAATGTATATCTTCAATAAAAATATAAAAAATAACGCTACTAAAAGCATCATTTTTAGGCTTTATTTCGTTTGTGTGGGGATGAAGAATAAAGCCATTTTTGTTTTGGTATTTTGTCTTAAGCTCGATAAGATAAAATCTTACGCATTTTAAGAACGGTTTCGTACCAAATCGACAACGAATAAATTCTTATTCTTAAAAACTTGTTTACAAACATTACAAAAATCAGCTATTGTTTTGATTGACTTCAAAGATTTAGAGGGTATTATTATAAAAATGAAGAATAATGATGATGTTTCAGAATATTTTAGATTTTTGGAGTAATAAAAAAAAGGAGGAGAGATTATTGCCCTTTCTTCCTTACTCTTAATATAAATTTTCAGGGTTTGTAATATATATATATATATATATATTATATATATATATATATATATACTATATATATAATATATATATATATATATATATATATATATATATATATATATATATATATATATATACAAATGTAATATATTTTCTATATATAAATATAAATTATATATAATATATATATATATATAATATATATATATATATATAATTATATATATATATATATATATATATATTATATATAATATATATATAATATATATATATATATATATATAATATATATATTATATTATATAATATATATATATATATATTATATATAGTATAGTATAATATATATATATATATATAGATATATATATATATGTATACATAGTATAATATATGTAATGGTGACTCCGACTCCATTCCTGTCTCTTTTGGCGTAACTATTTTAAAATGTAAATCATGCCAGAAGATCCCAGTTGTATTCTTATATTCTGCAAATTGGATAATTATAATATGTTCCAACATTGGAAAATAGACAATTATTATTTAATGCTTTATATCTTCTTTCTTTTAGTTATGTTGATATACTGAATATAATTTATTTATATCTATATCTTTAAATCTTTAAATGTAAAGTTGCCCAAACTATTATTTATTCAGTGGGCATTTCTGATTATAAATTTTGATTGAACCATATTAAGGAAGATCATTGATCCTGTTTCAAAGGTTAGTGATTAACATAAATTCATAAAAAAGTAATTGCAATAATAATATTGAGGAAAACATTATATAATTCAGACTATCTCATTATGGTAATTAATGTACCATAATGTATTAATTATAGGATATCCTCTGCAACCAATTGGATCCAAAGACCAACAATAAATCCCCTATGGAGAACTATTGATTCCTAGGGGTAAGTGTTTCATTAATGTAAATTTAATAAGTTTATAAATACAAAGTGAAATACGTGCATAAAATATTAAAATCAATCAGTAAAATAGGAATATATATTTAAGTACCTACCTTAAATATTCCAGGTCCCAGAGCTTGGTCAGGAATTTTACTGCTTGATCAGGTCTTCCCGGAGCTTGGGCTGAAGTCCCATGATTGTAATCCCAGAGTTGGGTAATTTCCAGAGCTTGGCCAGAAATTGGTTGTATTTCCTAGAGCTTGAATAAACCAAAGTTGATACCTTTCTTAAAATTCTTCATATATGAATACATATCGCATCTTCCCAAAGTTAAGTTATTAGACCCGCCTGTAAAATAAATTATATTAATTATTAAGTACTACAAATCTGAAAAGCAATTATTATTGTTATTATTAAGTGAACCCTCAACCCAGACGATTTCCCTGTTCAAATTTTAGGTTATGTTCAAAGGAGTAATCCGAACATACTTTCCAGTCTTTATCATAAATTAAATTAAAATTAAGCTAAAAGTCAAACCCTTGAGGTGACTTCATATATATAAATATATTATTACATTTAAAGAAAAAACCAAACCCTTGAGGTAACTGTTTTATACATATCCTACATAATTTCATCAATTTCATCAAAGTTCTTACGTTTTAAATAAAACCATATTGAAATACTGTCTGTTTTTCAATCCCCCTTGAATTTGTTTTGTTTTTGTTTTCTTAACGTAAAAATACTTGTGAGTGAATCCAAAGATGTGGGCGAGTTGTTGAGCACATGTTCAGGGTCCCTGCGATGATAAGACCCCCGTTAGAAAATATACGCCTATGACTCTTCCCGTAGCTGATTGATGCCGGCGTTGATGGTTCTTGAAGACGGAGACTGTGGCTATTAAATCCTAAAAGGTAACTGCCATTATATATATATATATATATATATATATATATATATATATATATATAATATATATATATATATATATAATATATATATATATATATATATATATATATATATATATATATATATATATATATAATATATATATATATATATATATATATAAAAAATAACTACATATATATATATATATATAATATATATATATATATATATATATATAGGGTTGTGAAAAAAACATTTTTTTTTAATTTGGTTTTTTTTGAAAAAAAAACACGTTTTTTTTTAAAACAAAATGTTTTTTTTGTTTTTTTTTAAAATTACCTCTTTTTATGTATATAAAAGATGTTTTAAATTATACAGTAGTACCAATACCCTTTCTAGGCCTAAATATTGACTATTAATACGGATTTTATATATACATATAATATATATTATATATATATATATATATAATATTATATATATATATATAATATATATATATATATATATATATATATATATATATATATATTATATACGGTATATATATATATATATATATATGATCAAAAAAGAGGATGGTATAACACAGGTGGTTTTGGGGTGTCAGGAGAAAATGAGTATGCTAGGAAGTGGTTGAGTTCAGTGAGGGAGAGGTATGTGTGTAAGTTAATACGTTCTTTAAACACAAAGAGTATTCCATAAGTATACTAGAGTTGGTCTGTGAAGGTAGAGATGTAGCGAAAATGAAAGTGAAAAGTATTGCATGATTTGTTGTTGGTGAAGAAGGAGATGTTAAAGTGTGTATGGATGTTAAATCAGTGAGGGTTTAGGAATGGGATTATCCGCGGATCATTATGTTGTTCTATGCAAAATTAAGTTAGTGGGACTTGGATGGAGAAGAAGGTGATATGGAAGGAAGTGGGTAAAATTAAGAGTGAGGAAGTTAAGTGACCAAGGTAATAAGGATAAGTATGTAAGAACGCCTCGCCAAGTAAATCAGTGAAATGTGAACAAGTAAACTGAAAAAATTTGGAAGCAAATGAAGGAAGCAATTGTTAGCAGTGCAAAAGAAGTATGTGGGTGTGCTAAAGTAGCAAGTAAGAATGATAACATTGAGTGGTGGAATGAAGAGAGTAATGCAAGCGAGTTTTAAAAGAGTAAAAAAGAAGCGTTGGTTGAAATTTTACTAAAAAGCAAATGATGAAGTTTCAAAGAAAAGATGTTTGGATATATAAAAGGAGGAAAAAAGGAATGCTAAAAGATGCATACGTAAGAGAAAGAAGAGGGTAAATGAAACAGTTTGGAAGGGAAGATGAATGGGGACATACAAGGAATAGAGCAAGCTCTTCTGGAAGGAAGGGCGAAGGTTAAGAATTAGAATAAGGAACTGCTCATAGAATAATGAATAGGGGATGGTGTTTTTGTAACTGATGAAAATAAATGCGAGTGGAGTGTGGAAAAAACACTTTGAAAATCTGCATAATATTGGCCGTAATGATGAGGTGTTAATGACTGTTGGGGTTGATGGTACAAGAAGGAATAGTATTTGGGTATGAGGTTATAGGCTAAGATGAGCAAAATGGTAGAGCTGAGAAAAGTTGAAAGAATGGTAAAATCTGCAGGTATAGATGAAATTACTGTGAAATGATCAAGAATGGAGGCAAGATGATGATTTGGATTGGATTCTTTGAAGTTGTGAATAAAGCGTTATTTTGAGTATAGTTCGCAGGGATTGGAGGAGAAGCGTTAATAGTACCTTTATATAGAGCTTAGGAGATAAAGGGAACTGTAGAAATTATAGGGTATTTAGGTTAGAGTGTTGTTAGGGAA
>JABUQX010007623.1:12500-29770 GCA_015478945.1 Trachelipus rathkii | reverse complement strand
CTCCCCTGGGAAGGGGGACGCTCCCCTCAAAAATTAAAAATGCATCGTAGAAGACTGAAACTTGGAGAAAGGTGAGGAGTCAGAGTCTGAGACGAAAGACGGAGTCGGAGTTGGATTCGGTTTCGGAGTCCCAGGACCCCACCGGAGGGGGTCCCCCTTTGAAAATAGAAGAAGAAGAAATGCATGGAATACAAAACAGAGGAAGGATGAGGAAAGAAGAAGAAAGGAAAGAATGAGGAAAGATGAATAAGGAGGGAAAGAATGGAGAAGGAATCTGACTCAGAGGAGTATGAGTTGACAATGGAGCCAATGCAGGCACCGGTGCGATGTTTAGTTAATAAATATTTATGTAATAATACAATATTTGTGTTAAAATATATGTTTATAAGGATGTAGATCTCAACTAAGGTGTTTGAGACTCCCTCATGAGCAAGAAGGTAGCGTCATCAGGCACCAGGTCGATGCGGGGGCGCGCCCGCAGGCGCGCAAGCCAGTGCAATCCGCTGCGAAACCGGCGCGTGCGCGCGCCCGCAGGCGCGCCCGTCGGCGCGATCCGACGCGTGTGCGCGCCCGCAGGCGCGATCCGACACGGGAGGGGTGCGTGCGTGCACCCCCACGCGTATCGCATGTACGATCTGGTACGAGAATGCAAACGTGTTCTGTTTTCAATTTAATTTTTTATTTTATTTTTAAACTGTTATTATTCAGACGTAAAAATTTCATTCTATTGATTCAAGTCATATTTTTCGGGAAAAGAAAACAGGTTTTATATTTTAAAGCCTTTATAACATAAGAGCAAACTACGATAATCGTTAAAACATTATAATTTTTAGCATCAAATATAATTTACATTTTATTAAAAGAAAACATTATTTAAAAAATTAAGAAATAAAACAGTATACACCACCATAAATTAGACGCTGATAGGGTTGTACAGAAAACATAAGGTCTTAACATATTGAACATTATTATATTTTAAAAAAGATGTTACATAATGATTACTAAACATAAAATCTAAATGCAGAGAGTCAAGGAAATAAACAACATTATTTTTTTCTTAGACACAGCTTATCCAAGTAAATGTCCGAATTTGTGTCTTGAAAAACATCTCTTGGGGAGAAGTGTGAGATAAGACCAGAGTCGTGAATTATCACAATTCACTAAGAACTGAGTTCATTAACAGGTACGAATACGCCTTAAAAAAATCTTCTTTTAACCGTTCTAGAAGGCTATTTAATATTTCTTTCATATCTTTATTTATTTTATGCAAATTCAGGATAATTATTATTGATAGGCAGGAAACTTTGTTAATGGTATCGATGATTTGAGGATGTTCCTAATACATCAGATGTGATATTTGAAGGATGTCAAACTGTGTTCCAAATTATGAGACTACATCCGACTATATGAAAGTTCCTTTCTGGATAATTGAATGAAATGATAAAAGCTAATTATATCTAACATGAAAGTCATTATCAGGCAGTGATATAATCGTTATGCAATATAAATACTGTTTTCAGCATAATTCTGTGAAAGAATCAACACCGTACTTATCGCTGTCATTGTAATACTACGTTAATTGGTGCAATAAAATATTACGTAAAAAGGACCGTTGAGCATTTAATAGTAATGTGAGTCTTCATATATATACTATCTACATATCAGCGATCACTGAAATAAGTTACGCATTCCATGTAATAAATGACCCCTCTAAGTCCGAAGTGGGTAATTATAAATGGGGACTTATACCATAGTATTCCAGATATGTCAGTTAACGTTAATATATAGTTCTACTAAAATTTATCTTCCTTTTCCATTTACTTTATCCTTCTGTAGCTTAGCTTCTCCCTTTGCTTAGAAGCTTGAGTTAGGGTATATTAATGCGACGATAACCCTTGAGGTAAAGTTAAAAATTTTAGTCTCGAATCTCTGATTGGATATTTCGCTGTTATCGGTCAAAAGAGATTTCTCTGTTTCCATATGTTTAATGGGAGACCTGATGATCTTATCACTTTATGATCCCTGACGATAAAAGAAAATAACAGGTCCAAAGTAAGTTTTAAAGAAGCTTTGTAGCGCCGTTAACATGAGTAAGAATGTTGCTTAATAGAAGAAGAGGCGCGTCTTGAGAAAAGGAACATTAATGAGCAAATTCAGGTGTAAGGACTCAATGCCCTGGTTAACCTGATACTGTCGCTCGACTCCACAGGATGGTAGAATAAGTCTTTCCCTGAACTATGAATAGATCCCCCATTTTACACGTTCGCTAATCCATAATTATCATAATTGTGAGAACTCGTCCTAAACGGATAAGTTATTCAATGATAAGACTTACCCACGCTGAGCATGAGTTGTGTTGAATTCACCTCCGCACCAGTCTTTAAATGTAATATCACATGATAACGGAATGCACGATGCAGCACTTCTATACTCATCTGGAGGGTAAATAATTTAAATTCACAAGTTGTGTCCAATATGACTGTCGTGATAAGAGAGGGTGTTATAAGCCCCCTTGGCCGCTGATGCCCTAGGAGATGTTTCATTTTGAGAGAAAATACCGCAAGTGAGTCTCAACAGACAATGACCAATACAGGAAATTTGTTTCGTCTGGATCACTATAGCTGATCCCAAAAAGCTTCCCCTGCTCCAAATTCTTTACATCACATCTTCGCGTTTACTAACTTAGTCTTGCCTAGACTCTATTAAAATATATACCAACACATTCGAGGGTTCAAAGATATTGTCTACGCAAGTTCACGCCATGGGACACTATTAGATTATATCTACGACCCTGAGATACTATTCTGCCTAGTGTGGTGATTGATATAACGGTTCACGACCTCCAAAGTCCAATTACTACCTACTTAATAAAGTTGGGGATTTCTCCACCAACGCTATGCTGTGTAAAGGGTTCCATGATGTATGAATCCCAAACCTACACTCTTTACAACAGTCCTGAGGCGCTGGAGGATTAAGGTAACGAATAGGAACGATGCGCATCTTGCTTGTTACAAATGCACCACAACGAAAATATTAATGAGAGAGAATGTTTAAACATTTCTTATATACAAACCAATAGGTTACAGGCGTCACATTTTAGTAAAAATACATAATGTCTGTTCCTTTCCACTTGTATTAAGGGTATAACATCCAATCAACTGCACTTTTTCTTAGTGACCTTTCCTATTCCTCTTTATTAGGTTTTTTACGACGACCTACACCTGGACCTGTCATCTTACGATCCCTAATTCCTCATTCAGATTTAACACTCATACTTACTAACTATTTTACATTTTCACCGTCAAAGCATTCTGTCAACTACGTTCGTCTGTTCCTTTACAGCAGTTCCAGAGAGCATCTGAAACACTCTCCCAGTAATTTATCCTGGAAAAGTTATCTCTCTTTATCATAAACCATGTTCTAGCTGCCTTTTTCTCTTAAGCACACGATATTTCACCTCTCATGAGTGTGTAAACAATGAGCCGGATGAGCCCGTCTGAATTAACGAAGAAAAAAAAAATGCGCGACCGAATAAAACTCATTACCTCGCCTCTGCAGTCTTGAACTCCCTATTGAAGGACTCGTTCTCTGTTCCATATATCATGAATTTACTCGGAGCCCTTCTGAATAAAATAAGTACTTTACCTAACTGACTTCGTTCCAGTCTTAGCTGTATCTTATAGGGTTAGGGACTTACCTGGTACCATCATCTCTTAAAGTATTATGACTCACATACAGCACACGAAACTCACCAGTAATGGGTTAAAACCCCAAAGACCAAGTAGAGTAGTGAACATTAGGAAAACTTGTTATAAAAAATACTATAAATAACTTTAGGAATATGAACACTTACTCCTCAATGGCTTAACAAAAGAGCCTCTTAAGTGAGTCTGCCCCATACATACTGCATGGTCTCTCACATATCTGTATAAAAGCAATAGGTACGCGATACAGGTCTTGATTAACATTCTAATAGTACCAGGTCTGCATAACAAAATGTAAATGACGAAAAACTCTTTAATTACCACCAGCTGAGTCAATCCTCTTTTTGTCCGTAGCATCCCCATACTCTTTCCATTCCAGTTCAACTTTGGTACGTATAACCCGCATCTAGTATCCACTTTACCTAGAAAGTTTGGTTTGGCATTATTCTCTCTCATGTGTCTTGTTTACATATCAATGTAATAATGACCACATTACGATTATACCCAACCTCGAACGTGGTCTGCAACAAATAAATAATACCCTATACAAATTTTATTTATCCCTTAGAGCTTGAGATTAAATAAATGTATATTTAAATACGTTATCTACTCAGGTTACAACGGATTTTATTGACACTAACCAAAACACTAATCTTTAACTTATTGACTGCTTCATATGTTTGTCTTAAAGTTCTATGGGAAATCACCATCAAAGCTAATTCCGAAATTATAAACCGAACTCCCACGATATAGTGAAACCAAAAGATTTCTTTCCCTAAGAAATTTACTTTCTCCGACCTACGCTTCCGTAATAGACTGATCATTAAATTAGTGCATGTATAATTATCTGAGACATTTTTAACATTTATCCACATTTCATTAAAGTCCTATTCGAATCAAACGATCCAAACTATGTACTTCAGGCTTTTTTAATCTACTACCTTCGCCAATATTACTTCCCGGCATCGAGATCTACCATTCTCCCAATAGTATATCACTATCCTTAATCTTCCCTATTACATTTTCTCATCAAAGAATTTCGTACCTCAGGTATCACATAACCTCCAATAGAAGCCTATAGTCGGAATAATTCTTAATTTCTCGCGCGCAGAGATCCATAGAATGACGATAAAGTGAGTGCAGAAGGGCCAACCCCGTTAAATATGAACCATACATCTCTCCACTCTTCATTGCCCCCAAGTAAACTGATATCATCTGTTCTCTTAAAATATCTGCTAGCATTTACCTAATACCACCATTTATATACTGTTACATACTTCAATAGTTAAATAATTTTCTACAGTATCTCCTATTTGAATAAAATGCCTACTTGTTTATTTTACCTTTTCCTTTTAGATAACTAAATATTTTTTTCTGTTTTATATTCATTAATCTTAGGATCAAAATTGTATTTGTACTGAACATAATTTCAGCTAACTACCTAGGAATTCGCGTACTTTTATTTTCTCCGTCTACACATCCTCCTAGCTGATAGATTTATCCATTTCCTAACCTGTACATCTTAGGGAATATCGTCTGATTACTGTAACTACTTTTAAACCATCAACTCTTTAAATTCTCGACCATCCTGGCTTCTATACCCCTAACTCGTCTGCCGAAATTTTCATCCTCTCCGTCCATGCGATTACTTC
The DNA here is from genome assembly GCA_015478945.1 of Trachelipus rathkii. NCBI lineage: Eukaryota > Metazoa > Arthropoda > Malacostraca > Isopoda > Trachelipodidae > Trachelipus > Trachelipus rathkii. The sequence goes on along the minus strand of JABUQX010007623.1, from coordinate 24,414 downwards.
TGTACATACGTCGCCCATACTTTAATCATTGCCCTTGTGTATTCTTTTTATTTTTTCCAATCTCTCCTGGGTTGATAGGTACAAACCCAACGTTTTAGTCTTACCATCCCCCTTATAGGGTATTCTTAAGTGTTCTATGATGAAACCGATTATAAGAGTAAGAAATATATCTTCATTACCATATATCTATATATTCACCTAATTTATAAACTATATTCATCTTCGTAGAATCACCTAATGTGCATTCTTACATTTTAAGTCACCTTTGTTACCTCTTCCTTCAACTATTGCATCTTATTCATAAACTGAAAATGTTGATCGTGTAAACCCTGTTGCAACTTAAAATTCCTCAATATTCATATATCCTAAAATAGGATAACTAAATTTCTTGAAACTCTTTAATCCCTAACCTATACATTTCGTTTTTATACCTCTCTATCCCTGTCCCATACATTCAGTTTTTGGGATATCTGCCTTATCTTAATTGTCTATATATTTTCGTTCGACCTCCGCAATTTGTAAACAACAATTCTTGATTTTTTGATACTTTTAAAACCAATTTATACCACCAAAAGTATCTGGTGGCCAACTATACTCACAACCTTTATCACACCAAAAACCTAAATATATGCGATACTCCGTCATTTGTACAGATTTATATTTTCAGCATAACTCGCGAAATGCACACACAGCTATCCTTCGCCATACGCTATCATAATAGTATGTGCGAAAGCTATAGTCCTTCCACTGGTCAAGTCTAAACCTTCTTAATATCGAACCTCTAGGTTTAAATGAAGAAATGGCCTCCCAGAAGCCATAATCAAATCCCTTTCTCTAACTCACTTTTTTTCTAAATTCTTTCCAAACTATCACTATATGGAGATTTGAAGCATTAACTTGCGCAAAAACTCCCTCCAGATAACTGTTATTCGGCATTGTTCCCTCACATCAATATAACTATTTACTCCGCATATCCGCCTCCTTGGTGACTCCCATGATTCACAATGACATAACAATAAAAATTTTATTCATTATATAAGCGTGAAAGGTGGTTTTAATACTATAAAAATCAGAATTGATAACTGATCATTCATATCGTACCTTTTACTTTTTAAAATATCCCACACTAATATTAACTATTTTAAATTACAGATCTAAAAAACATAGCGCAAGTGTATCACCAGAAAGATAACATAGGAATAAAACGCTTTATTATATACACAACTGTTACTACTATAAATATCTCCCATAATTACAATCCACTACGTTATCTTAACTCACTCTAGCTTATATTTATGATTCATTTCACTCTCACTTTTTTTTCTATTCATTGAATAAATTATCATAGTAAATAGTAATATATTTAATCCAATTCCTTCCTAAATCTTTTCCACTATTACTACCCCTATTAATCACTATACCTATACTCACTATTAATTCTCTATAATATAACAAAATCAATCATCCAAGCATATAAAAACCACTCATACCATAAAATAATTTTTTAAATACGCTAATCCATTTTGATACTTTGTATGGATTTTTTAATCTTTATTCGCGCCTCGTCCTCCTAACGTATAAGCGCCTACCTTCAACTACTTTACTCCACCACCTTTGAATAACATATCCCGATGCCCAATACCCGAACTAGTACCAATGCAGCGGTCAACTTCTGAGTCATTCTAGAGTCTACTGCGTTGTCAGATGGAATAATATCTCAGTGTAGTCAGCAATTAATCTTATATTTATTCACTGATTAACTTTGGAAAATTAAAGTCTGAAAGTGTGCTTTGCTTTTGATCCTGTTCTCATCCTGTTACTCGCAGCATTCCTTCCATTAACCATCCGGCGAGAGATCATGATATCATATGCTCACCCAATAATTCGAGTTTCACACCAGTATTGTTTCCTCAGTCCTAATCAAATAATGCCGAATCTCACCGAAAGATCCTCCCATGTAATCGATCTTTCTAAAACTATAATTCATGAGCATCTATTCTAAATGCATACCGATTGTCTTACTCCCCTCACTCTGCGTAAGCTTCTTTGAGTAATTATGTTCTAAAATTTAGCTCTTAATCCTCTTTTTCACCATAGATTCGTATCTGTCTCGTGTACATTCGCTCTATCTTCCTTGCAGAAGAGCTTCCTATTCCCTTGTGTTTCCTCCATTCATCTCCTTTCCAAACTGTTCATTACTCTTGTTTTCTTCCTACTCTGCACGCTTTAGTATTTCTTTTTCCTCCTTATATAAATTCACATCATTCTTTTGAAACTTCATATTTGCTTTTAGTAGCATTTAACCACGCTCTTTTTACCTAACCGCTTTCATCAGCCTTTCATTCCACTTGCTCTTAACATTCTACTCCTACTTTTAGCAATATTCCACACACTTCCTTTTGCACTACTAAAACAATTTCTTCCTTCATTTGTTCCCAGATTTGTTCAGTTTAATCGTTCACATTCAACATATTATATTATATAGGATATATATTAATATATAAATATAATATATATACTAGTAAATCTATATATATAAATATAGATATATATATATAATATATATATGTATAATAGTTAATATTAATATATATATTATATATATACTACTATATATATATATACTATTATATATATCATATATATATATATAATAAGTAATTTATATATATATAATATATATATATTATATACATATATTAATATATTATATAATATATATATCTATATATATAATGACATGAATAATATAAACCCAATATACTATATATATATATATATAATTAATAAAAGAGAGAATTTTTTTCGTACAAATCATAATATTTTACTAGTTTCTAGCTTTTTTTTTTTTATCATTATTATTTAGAGCAAATTTTTTACAAATAAGCCTTGATAATAATTTTGTTCCCTTTAATTAAAGTAACTGGTTTTATGGTGCAGGCATGTAACTTGTACACAGGGTGTAAATAATGTAATGATACTATTCAAAAATTATTGTCCATTCATGAGCATCAACGTCAGAAATTCATAACAAATTAACAAAGACTTCAGACAAGCTTTTATAATCATATAAAATTTAAAATCAGAATGATCTAATGTCTTTAGAGGTTGAAAATGTCCGCGTGTGGTGATATGAAGAGTTGGTACTAAGACGCTGAAGATTAATCTTAAATGTACAAGATCTGACTGTGTGTGTGCTGATCTGAAGAAACCTTTAAAACTCCAAAACTCTTTAAAATTTTAACGCTACTAAGCTGAACATTTACTGTTGATTGATTTGTCCCAGTTATAGCATGGCTTTTGTCGCAATGCTAATACAAATGTAAACACAATTGGTGTATCCTATTTAATTACTTTTGTCCGTCTCGACAGTTGCCTTCTCTATAATTTTAAAATTTTATTCTGTTGTTTCAACATTGAGTAGTTCATTATTGAGGATTCATTAAATACTCAAATGTTCCGTCCTGTTGAATCAATGGGTGATAAGGATTATATCCGCTCTGATGCTGCTGAATGTCTGATTGAGGCTGTTCGACCTGTTGTGACTGATTGTGGATTAATTCGTAAAATTGTGTTGTTGCTGTTGCTGGATTTGTGTGTGACTCCCTGTTTGTATTGTGTTAGCCTTGTTTTGCTGTCGGATGCATGTTTGTTCGTAGGGTAGTTTGTTGGTGGTTTTGTTTGTTTTTTGTGTGTTGTGTTGTTGTTTTGATGCACCCGGCCTACGGTTTTCTTTGTTGTAGTATTGTCATCCTTCCTTACATAAAATCGCCCTCCATGTAGGGTTAAAACCGCTTACACTTCTTCGAAAAATCATAAAGTTGAAGATCTATATGCCACTTTGTTCATCAAAGGAGACTGCCTCCTTCTTAAAATATATTCGGAAATAGCAAGGAGTAAAACTGGTAGGAATACACACGCCACCCTTTAATCTGATACCATAGTTGTTTACTCATTATTGTATTTTTAAATGACTTTATGTCGTTGACCGCAAGTTTTTTAATGGAGGTGATTTTCCTTGTGATCTTGCTTTCCAGTACTATTCACTAGTATCTTTCAAGACTACCATATCCTAGCTTATGGATCAATTAATACAAACTTTTATATATTGGAATTATATACCTAAACATCTCAGGCTATTACGTCAGCATCTATTAGACCATTGTACTTATACCTTGTCTGCGTCCGTCTGTGAGCTGAGCGTGAGCGCGACGTGTACTCGGTGGCTTTCGGTCATGAGACTCTCGTGCTGCAGCTTCTTCATATGACTTGGCAAGCAACTACAATGGTCAATACGTAAAACTCGCGTGAGCGTGTACAATCTCTTTAACTAAGTACTCATTATTTCACAAGAGTAAATTGTCCGCTCATGATATACTGTCTACAATGCTCGGCTAGGTATTAACTTGTTGATAAGCCGTCTGTTTTTGCTTAACGACGCCTAACTAACTCTGATGAACATTCATCTGCTTGTTCATTCACATATACTCTCAATCGCACTAATCTACGAATAAATAAACCAACACTGCTCAATGATGGATAACACAGCATGTATAATCTCTACATGCTTTCATCGCCACTATTTAAGATACTTCACGCGTGCTACTACATATAAGAGCCGGTACATAGCTACTTTGCTGCCGAGACAAGTCAATAATTAAGACTTCTTGAACTCATCGAATTGAGCCCTTTCTTCCCTATTAGTGTCCCACGACAATCAAACAAGTATACTATCAAACATCGTGTCGTGTTGCAATCACTTAAAGACACATCCCTGCATGTACTATTCTGATGATACCAGATATTCTTGGCGTTATTAAAAAAATACTGTGATGTTTAAATGATGCGGTCCCGGTAACGTGTGAAAGTTTCGGCTTATAGACGGCGTACAATATAATTTTAATTATAAGTCATGCACAATCATCAAGTAATTTAGAATTTTAATATCTATAGTCCATGCGTATGGTTCAAAACTCTGACCGAGCTCTCGCCTGAATTCACTATTAAACCGTATCATGAAATCTTTCGTCCTAAGTGTATCATAATTACCTCTTTGGATCTTTAAAACTTTTTCTGGATAGTCAGACACCGGCTGTCTACCGACTGACCGTAGGTGAGTGAGATCTTGTAGTTTATAAACCTAGTTCTTTTTAGAGCATCGGGATGACTACGTCGTCGAGCGCGTGCAGTGTGTGCGAGAGATTGCCCCTGATGCTGGTGTGACACATTTGTCTCTCTCCGTGCGACCTGTGGCGACCCATACATGCAAAGCGAAGCTCCAGGAGCCGACGGTACGATTATTTCTTGAGCGTGAGAGCGGTGCGCGTATTCATAACAAGGCATCCTTGATCTTCACTCTACTAGTCAGTGCCCACACTATCACTATGAGAATAAGAGAACGCAATTGTTGAAGCATTCATGGTTATAAAGATGGTTTGTTAACTCTATCTAGTTCGATCCAATAATCTTAAGATCAATAGATCATCCAAAACTCCAATCCTGCACCATCCAGCTACCCTTCTATCAACGTGATCTATTGATCTATTGATATTTAATAGTCAAATTTTTTACTATATTTGTAACCTGTTTACATTACCCTATATACCTTAGCCTACCTAACTATTTAGGTGATTATTGTAAATAGGTGATATATTGTAATTACAACCTAGGCCGCTGTGAAAGTAAAATTATGTGAGAAAAAAAAAAAAGAGAAGAATGGATAAAAAATGTAGCCTTCAAGTGCTTAACTTACAAGAGAAATCCATTAGGATAAGAAAAAAAACATAACCGCAATAGTTATAAGCTACGCCCTCTCAATCTTATCATCTCTATGGCATCGCGTAACTCCGCTTCACATGTTAGTCTCCTTGTTAACGTAAAAACACTGGCATCGCTCATTGTTCGCGTGGTGTCGCTTCGTTACAAGTTGAGAGAAGAGAAGAGGAGAGAGAGTGAGCGAGTTTCTATACACTAAGATAACACGCAGAAGTGAAGATATAGTAAAGAAGACTCATTATTTCATCATCCTTCCAGGTTAGAATCGGTTGCGCGCACTTCTTACAAGTAAACATTGAGGTTCTCCCGTGAAAAAACTAAACTTTGTAAAAATAACTCCCCTCTTAAGATTATAGCAGATGTCTGAACCGACACGGACTTATCTAGCATACCCTAAAAATTTGTAAAATTCACACTTCACCTCAGTCGCGAGATGGTGCGTCCCTAGCTCCTCCATCCTATAATACTTTTATCTAGTGCACTCGAACTCATACATTGCAATCGATCCACAAACGCAGACTCGCTATCTATCGTCATATTTCCTTATCCTGCTGAACGAATTAAATCGTTTCGTGCGATGCACTCGATCGCGATTGAAGTTGAATACTTGGCTTACTAAATATGTCAAGGAACGTATAATTAGTCTCCATTTAACCTCACCTTCCCTCGTGGCACAAACTGTCCTGGAACGGTCACATACGAGTGTTAAACGCTATAGTGGTTAAAAAAATCCTCTAATGGCCATCCGAGAATTGTCCAGCGTATATACCAGCAAGACGATTTCAAACAAAGGGCCTCAATTGTTTGTCACTTATCTCCTACAAGACAACTCACTAATACCGCAATCACTTCCAGTAGCCCTCGACGTATTATCTTCAGTTTTGGTGTGAGACCTAATTCATCAACCGTCATGTGATTCCTCGCAACTTATGTATCTTCACCACTATACCCTCTGTCAGTTATGTTAGATAGTATAAATTACAGACAATCAACGATCCTCACAACAGAAATCATGAGTATCTAAACTGGTGAGAAAACTGCAGATGAGTTGCAAGACTTTGATTTATACTCGCGTGTAACAAATAAATAATATAGTTCTCCTGCAGACTGTGTGGGCGATATCTAATGTGCCTTTACAGCAAGAACGACGAAACACTAATGTGATCGAATCACAAGCGCCGCCAGAGTTATTGATAAGCTATCCGATCTTGAAAAATTCACCTAATCTTTATGACAAAGAAATGGAAACATATCCGAGTTCATAAGAAAACAATCTTTGATTAAATATCAGTCAACTGAATATTTACAATATGTCACGAAGCCAAGTGACCGTCTATAGTAAGTTTAGAAACAATACATCGACTGATGTACGCAACGTAATGTTTAAATAAAGTTAAACCTCATATCTTGCTAAAAATATATATATATATCTCGTTTCTCTGTTGAAATTTGTATAGAGCGCGAGCGTCTTGAGTACTTATCTTCATACACTTACTCCCCGAGATGTTCAAGCAATGGACGATTGGATAGCTGTGTATAAGAATAAAATAATGTGGGTTTATTTCTTTGGACTCTCTCTGCATTAGTGATTTTTATAGATTTAGTAAATCATTTATGTAAACATCTTTTAAAATATAATATAATGTTCAATATGTAAGACCTTTATGTTTTTCCTGTATACAACCTAAATTTCGATCTCACTAATTTTGTGACTTGTAATATACTGGTATTTATTTTCATTATATGTTTCTCTTAAAATCACCTCGTTCTGTTTAAATAAGATATTGTATAATATGAGTTGTGATAGCCTAAAAATTTTATATCCGTTAAAGGCGATTATGGTAGTTGCTCTTATGTTATAAAGGCTTTTAAAATCAATAAAAAACACTGTCGTTTCCGCGTGATCATTTCTCCGACAATCAACCTTCACAAATACAATCTAGACTCTCTCCATCTTCGATACACGCTCAACGGTCACTATGCTGTAGCAACCAACTTGGAAAAGTTTAAAAATAAAACTTTCACAAAGAACTCTCATTGGCGAACAACTATAAACGCGGTTTCATACTCTTATCTCCGCTACCATTAGATCATATACGCGCAGTCTCAATGGCCCGTGGCTCGCGCTAACGCACACTCACCCCTAAATCCCGCTGTACGTCCGCTATCGTCCAACATCAAAGTTCTTTAAGACTCTCTGTCGGCGCTTTCCGGCGCGCACCACTGCCGGATGTTCGTCTGCCGACACCGCGACCTGCCGACTGCCTCGGGCAAGCACGCGCACGCCAGCTCTCTCATAATCGCTATACCGACGTGCGGTACATGTATCTCTGCCTGCACTGGTGCTTCCTATGCGGACGCTGCCACCTGCTCTCGAGGACCGCCCCCCTATCACGCCATCTGCGTCCCAGTCTATCGAGCGCGTGAGCGCGTTCTGGCTCATGAGGAGGCTCAAACACCTTAGTGAGATTCTACATCCTTAGAGTAAACTATATTTATGTTTATAACAAACAAATATGTGCTCGTTAGGCCACAAACAAGTTTAATAACCTGCGATCGGCTCCACTCTCACGAAAGAGCCTAGCACTCTATGCTGGTGCGCAACTCTCTCCAATACATTCTCCTGCCTCCTCTACCTTTCTCTGCCACTATGTGCGTGTGCGCTCCATTCCTTTCCCTCTCTATTTCATCTCATTGCTCTTCTTACTTCCTGACTCTATCCTTCCCTCTATGTGCGTTCTATTCCTGTGCATAGCATATTCTTTGCTTGACTATTCCTCACTTACTCTAAAGGGTGGGTATCCCCCTCCTCTTGTAAATGGGGGGATAATTTCCGTCACAACCGAAGTGCCAAGCTCCCGCACCTCCCGTCCCTTACGATCTCAGACTCTGACTCCTCACTCTCTAACCCATTCCTTCTACGATCATTTTAATTTTTTGAGGGCTGTCGTCCCCCACGTTCATTGGAGACGCAGAGGAAACGAATAACTCTTCTCTACGAGATGTGCTATCAACAATCACCCATAAGCTCACATCCAAATCTTTAGCCCGGATCGCTAAGCCTACCACATGTGTTTTCCCGGACCGAATTTGGACCTTGGCCAGCGCCTAAGGTGTGGGCTAGTCATCTCTACCCTTACCGGGTGATGGTGACCTGACGATGCGACCATAAAAAACTTCGCGAGCCGATGGATCAGTTTGAAATTCAAACACTTCATTAGGAAACATATACAAGTGTTGAAAACGATACGGTTAAACTCTGTCAATCCCTTTGTAGATAGAATATATCGAAAGCTCACGAAACCGGATGCGAAGTAAGAAAACCACGAAAGGGTAATCCAAGAATATTAGATTAGGAGGGCCGGTTAAAAAAAAAACGATCCCCATAAGATACAGGAATCGTTTTTCGACTCAGATTCGATTTCCTTCGGAAATCGAATCTTCGATTATTAATTAATAATTAAATAATAGATCATATGTGAATATGCCATAGTGTAATGATCGTGCTACGCGCACTCGACGAATAGATGCTCTGTCCTCGCTCCGATTCCCCGATTCTTCTCTCGTAATATCTCTGAAATCACTCCGCACTCACCCAGTTCTGGTCGCCCTTCGCCTTTAGGCAGCTATACACGCGACCTCTAACGTCTCCGTTGTAGGACTACAAAAACATCACCTTACGCAGCGGAATCACGCACATACGGCAAGTACTTCATCACGCAACTCAGGTCGGCGCCGCTACCTCAGCCTGTTCCTGTGTCGTTTAGCTACTCACCCTCTAATACTACATTCCCTACAGGAGCCGTTGACAATTTACCCGATTCGTCCTCTACCCCATATATAGATGTATATTCCAATGTAATAAAGCCACCAATGAATCTTTAAATTCATTACACTTATCATATAAGGACTGATGAGCCTCAAACTGGCGAAATACTAACATCATTCTTATATAATATATATATATCTATATATATATTATACTGTATATGAACGCTCTCCTATTACTGCGATTGAATATCTACTATAACTCGTATACTGCGGTACTCTACTTAGGCTAGTTAGGTTGTGAGTCATATATATACAACCACAACTTAGTCATATTGAGCACTCACTCCTTTACCGTCGCTTCGCCAAACGCTTAAATAAGTACGTCTTAGATAATACCAATAACGCGCCTCTATCCAGCGAATCATACATAATACACGACCCAGGCCTAGCATTTCACACCAATGTACATCCAGATAGTATATAGAGAGCGAGGAAAGCGATCTATAGGCAGATTTGCAATGGTTGTAGCTCTAAATTAAAGATGACACTGTTATGGTCCTTCTCTAGGATTCTCTTTTTCTCTCAATTTTCCCACATACTTTATGATAAGCTTTAAAGCCCTCATTCATTCTTGTACTCGAGACTACCAACTCACGCGAGCGCGTGTGCGCGACTCCTTCCATTATGTCTGATAATTCTAACTCAACTCTTCTAACCGCTGCAATCACACTCAAGTACACGATGGTCAAAGGTACATGTCTTTTTGTCTCTCACACAACCGATAATATACCATTAAACTCACACTCTCCAAACTATATCGCTCTGAGTGTGCGCGAGTGAGAGTCTATTACTCCGTATCGCGTCAGTGTTAAACTCAGATAACAGCTGCCACCGACAGAACATGTATGACCTAACTTTATTGATTATCGTAACCTACTCACCACTATATGCAAACACTTGAACTAGCGGACGATGGTGATATGATTATCCGGCTCATAGCTTTTATCTAATTCCAGTCATAGTCTAACAGTTAAAACGCACTCGTCCGCTAAGGCGTGAAATTATCCATTAGTAAACACCCCCGTGACTATACATATCAGTGACTAATCAACTGGATAGAATTACCTTACTTGGTTATCATGTGAGCATTACGTGTGGAGTGTACAATCTCCCTACCAGCGAGTCTATCTATATATTCACTCACATATTTTTTATCACTATATATATATATATTATATATATATAATACCAAAGATATATATTATTTATATATAAATACCTCCCGTATATTATATATACTAGATATATATTTAGTATATATAAATACCAAATTATATATATAAATATAATTATCTAGCATACTCCATACAACCCTTTTTGGCCCTCAGGCTCCTCAGGTAGAGTACCCATAAATCGAGCATCATACTTACCATAGTATATACTCTATACTCTACCTACAGCTATAACGCAAGAATACCCCATTTAATACTGTAAATAAACTTATATACCCTACAATTCGATATATAAGTGTGAGCTAGCATACGTGTCGACATACAGTATTACCCATCGTAATAACACCTATAAGCGAGTGAGCTGCAGCTTATAAGGTACGCTAAAGGTAATACTTATGATCTATATATACCAGTCACCTAAGGTGATATACTAAAGTTACTACATTACAATTATATATAAACTAGTATATAGAGAGAGAGAGAGAGAGCAGAAGATTGAGGGAGATTCAAAATTCTTTTTTTCAAATTTACTTCCGTCTGGTGCGATTTTCAGCCTGGTAGTTATTAGGCGGAAACATTTAATTCAAAACCGCTGCTTCTCGAACCATTATTCGCATATATCTCCTCCGCTTCGGGTTACAGCATTAAGGTCTGCGTCTCAAATAGGCGATACACAGTACATTCGTATATCCTAATCCCTGACTCATCCATTAACGAGGGTGATACTTGAACCTACCACTCGCACATATTCTTAATCACAGTTAGCTTCTGGAATAATGACACTTCATATAGAATCTGAAATCCTTTATGGAGAAAAGTTGAATGTGTCCGAACAAATTTCCATAGGGATGAACATTCTCGAAAGCTTATCCTTCGTCAATCCTGTTATATCTAATTAGATCATATCTCATTTTGCTTTTAAAGTTTAGTCTTATATAAATCAGTTTCTTTTTTTCACTTTTAAATAAAATTGTAAATTATATTTATTTAATACGTTAATTACGCAAAATTTAATAAATTAAATTATCTCTCTAATTTTGATTAAAAATAAAAAAAAAGAGATTATCAAAAATGAAAAAATATTGGGCAGGAGCTACCTACCCTGCCTACCCTATGTATACGCCCTGCATATATAT